>OY744532.1:75060846-75143346 GCA_963556195.1 Sepiola atlantica | reverse complement strand
AATATGTGTGTGCTTGGTTAAATCCTAAATTATTAAACTTATTATTATGAATTAATGAATATGTATTCTAGGCAACAGTGTGTGTAACGTGGACACATTATTATTTTTATACTATATATATATATATATATATATATATATATATATATATATATATATATATATATATACTAATGAGTCACGGCTTATCAAGGCCCGAAAGCCACTCGAGGATAAGGGGTTGAGAGGATTGGAAACGATAGGTTAAATGGTCAGAATTTGATTATTTAAGGGGGCGGCTCGACAAAAATTTGTTAACATGGACTTAAAAGCGACCATGTTGTACTTAGCTGAGAAGCAGCCTCGCGCTATCGTATTCCTAAAATGGCAAGTTCTTAGAAAAGAGACTTTGTTCATGGTAGTTCCATTTTTAATACACAGAGAACGAAATGGAGATTCTTTTACAGTTGTTGCATTACTCGTTCTTTCGGGCTTCCCGGTAAGATCCAACAACAATGACAAAGAACAGAACTTATATGGAAACACTTTGGTTTTTCTTTATTTCCCATAACCGGATGGTTTACGCCGGCTACACACACATATAAAAATCTTTTGACATACTTTTGTCTCATGAAAGTCTTTTTTCTTGCTGAGGTCACACACTTGGTTTCCGCTAGAAACTTGTTCATATATACATCCGATTGGAAAGTAATTTGCTCTGCATTGTTTATCCGAGCGTGAACTGAAGCAATTGTTCCACAAGCACTTCCAATCGTCTTTTTGATGAAATACAAGTCAGAGGATTCCTTCAGCGTACCAACTTGCTTATCAGTCGTATTTTTAGTCAGCGGACACGAAAACCTAACAGCAAGACGGGCTTGGGCACCATAGCCAATAAAGCTTGATCGGTGCCATAAACATCGGTAAACTCCCATTCTTCCGGTACTTCGATACTCCGATCATCAAGCGCTTCGGCTCTTCGCGTTTCTGAAACCGCCGTCTTTCAACGGCACCTTCTCCTTTTTAACAGTTATCAAGTCTTTCTTTCTTTCTTTCTTTCTCGACGTCCCACCACAATGGACTCGTCCACGATTCATTTTTGCCACTCTTCATTATCTTACAAAGTGAGTTACGCTAGACGAGCACCGCCCATAAAAATAACGATATAGTAGATAAAGTGTCTGTAAGGAAAAGAAGAGATTACCCCCCAATAAATTTTGAAATCGATTCTGTACTCTATCAAGCCAGGAGAGAGTGCTCCGAGCGGCACCTTCCCAGATGTATTAATAGTATCTTAGGACAGGTCGAAAATTGCGTCACGAGTGAGATATTTTGAAAAAAAAAAAAAAAACGAACAAGCAAAACAAACGAAAAAAAAACCCAAAAAACAGAACATTTAAGTAACATTTTTGTTAATTTTTGAGATGAGGATTAATAATATGTATTATTTAGATTGTTCGGGCTATTGTTCTCATCTTGAGTGTTATTCTCACAACGTTTTGGTCGATATAACCTCCGACCTTCTTCAGGTGTATCGTGACAATTGATCTTATTGGCGAATAGTGGAAAGACTGTTTTTGTTTCGCACGCGCCACAGTCGTTATAATTCAAAATATGTGATGTGTTTCTAAAACGGAAAGAGAGTCGAGTCTTTTCCATTTTTGTATTAATTCAGGCCCGTACTGATTTGGTATAATGTTTTGCAATTTGTGAGATGAGGATTGATAATATGCATTTTTTGGATTGTTCGAACTATTGTGAGAATAAAACCCAAGGTGGGAACAATAGTTCGATCAATCCAAATAATACATTTAAATAACTGTTAATCTGATAAGCCAATGACGGAGATTTGCTTTTAGATTTTAAAAAAGTTGCCATTTTGGTGGTAAAAAAGTCTTTAAGGGTTTTCATATTCGGGAGGGGGATATAACAGTTCAAAATTAGACAGTTCTCTTAGAGGGAGAGACAAAAATACATTACGTTGTTTACAAAGAGGTAGAGCCCGTATTAGGGGTTCAGGTTGGACAAGCCGCCAGCGCAGTTATGTTCACTGTTTAAACAAAAGGCATTTTTATTAAAACGAGTTTATGATTTTTTCAATGATTTTTAATGTTGAAAAAAAAAATAGATTAGAATGAAAGCGAAATTCTCCACTAGAAATTCAGTGATTCTACAGAATTTGAACCGAACCAAATCGACTTTTGTAAAAAAAAACAAACCCCAAAACTTAAGTTAGGACTAGTTTAGGGGTAGGTTAGGGTTAGTGTTAAAAATCAAATCGGTTCAAATTCTGTAGAATCACCAGAGATTCTTATAGGGTGAATCTTGCAGTCGTTAAACAGTTCAAGGATTTTCAGAAATTAAGTGAGTCGTCATGAAGACATGATTTCGTAGTAGTTTACGTGGCGCTGGTGGATTTGGTGACATTTTTGGTTCCCTCGGAGACAGCGTGTTTGGCCAACTCACTGGGGAGAAGGAGACGAACGACAGTCTGGATTTCCTGGCTACTATGTGTCTGTTCTTGCTGTACTGAGAGAAACGACTGGACTCATTAGCGATTCTTTCAAAAAGATCGTTCACAAAACTGCCCATAATAGCTTTGCTCGAAATTCTAGTGTCAGTGTGAACTTGTTTCATCACTTTATGAATGTAGATTGAACAAATTCCCTTTCCTCTTTTTATGTACTAACGAATCACCGCTTATCAAGGCCAAAAGGCCACTCGAAGATAAGGGTTAATGAGTTCGTCCAGAGGATTGGTAAAGATAGTTGGGAGTGGCAGAGTTTGATTATTTAAGAAGGCGGTTCAACAAGAATTTGTTAACATTGTACTTGAAAACGATCATGTTGTAGTCAGCTGAAAAGCAGCCTCGTAGTATAGTGTTCCACAGGCGTGCAGTTATTGGAAAGAAAATTTTTCTGATCAAAGTTCCGTTTATTTTTAGGTGCACAGACGAAGAAAGGAAAATTCTTTACAGTTGTTGTAGCTAGACGAGTTTTTGTTGTGAATGTTTTATAAGGAGGATCCATAGATTGGAGATCTGTCAAGCACTTGACATGAAAATACCGATAGAGTAGAGAAAGACTGGCAACCTCTCTTCTGTGAGAAAGAGGGTGTAGGGAAGAGAAGAGGACATTTCCCATTTGATTTTGAAGTCGGTTTTGTGAAAACTGTGCTCTGAGCGGCACCTCCTCAGATGGATGCATGTCTTCCTATGTTCGCGTAAGCTGGGAAAGTATATGTATGTATGCGTGTTTGTGTGTGGGTGTTATTAAGATGACCCAGTTTAGTGCTGGTTTAATGAACTTTTCTCTTCTATCAGAAGGTGGTCGTAATCTTCTGTTTGATATATCGACATGATTTTGAGTTCACCGTTGCTGCATTCGTGGATATGTTCAGAAACAAAGAGTGTTTTGTTGTCTGGAAGTTTGATATTACTATTGTGTAAGGATACTCTGTCGTTGTAACCTATATATATATATATATATATATATATATATATATATATATATATATATATATATATATATATATATAGCACTAGATAAAATGAGAGAATAAAATAAGGTGCAAATCAAATTTTATTACCATTCAATAGCAAAAAATATGTTTTGGGCCGATATATTTGATGTCTTACATACTTTAATGTATTTTTATGTAAATTTTTAAAATATATTTTTAAAGTTTAATTTTATTACCTGCAGTAATGTCATTGCGGTGATGGTCCTCTGAGGAGAAGATTTTCTTTGAAAACTCATGAGTTAAGGACTTTAAAGTACTTTGCTTGAACATTGAATGCTAATAAAATTTGATTCGTACCTTATTTTATTCTTTCACTTTATCTAGTGCTATTAATGCTTTATCCAGTATATTGAGCTTCAGTTTTATCCGGATGTTCACTAATTTAAGATATTAGTTGCCTCTTATATCTTTTGTTGTATATATATATATATATATATATATATATATATATATATATATATATATATATATATATATATACCTATGACGCTTGAACTACATAACAACGTTTGTGTTTCATTTCATTGAAGAAATTTGTCAAGCTTATATATATATATATATATATATATATATATATATATATATATATATATATATATATATATATATATATATATATATATATAACATAGTTCACCCCAAACAAGGCAGGCCGCCACTGTAACGTAAGGGACTACTGAGAAAAAGGGTGACAGTTTTTTGGGGGCGGGGTCAACCTAAATTGAGAGCTGTGCAGCGAGATGTCTGTTTACATTAGTTTTAAATTTTTGCATGTCAGTACCGTCAGAAAAACATGGGGCAGGGAGGGAGTTCCAGAGTCCAGCAGCACGAGGAAAGAAGCTTTTGGAGTAGAAAGCTTTTCGACATCTGAGGACCTCCACAGTGAATGAATGGGATTTGGCAGATTGTCGTGTTGGTCTAATGAATTTACGTCGTGGGGGCACCAGAGCAGCAAGTTCATCAGAGTACAATTCATTGAAGTACTTGTAAAACAGGCACAAGGAAGCAACATTGCGGCGATGGGACAGAGGCTGGGGCTTGGTGGATAGTGAGGGACCTATTAAGTTGGCGACTCTTTTTCGGACCTTGTCTAAGAAGGAGAGACTAGTGGATATATATATATATATATATATATATATATATATATATATAGTATCAATGAGAGTAGAAAGTGGACATTGGGTTTACTTTCGGCAGCCTCATAACTCTCGCTTCCCTTTTTGTCCTTTAGACCCAACATTCCACGAATGATGTTTCTGACAAAGGGGGAATAATTGCTGTTTTTTGGGTCGGAATCTATCCATGTAACATTTATCGTTGGTTAGTTTTTAACCGTGAAGTAGTATCTTTTTAGCTCCTTACATCAAGTGGCTTCATGCCTTGTCTGGAGCGATTTCAATAAAAAAAAAAGTTCATGTGATTTTACATAAAATATATATATTTTTAAAAATTCATAGTCCTTATAATAACTGAAATGTATCCAAGATTGAGAAATCTGATTCGTGAATGTTCTTCCCCCCCTTTTTTTTTTCTTTTTTTTTTGAAATGATCGACTTTTTCCCAATTTAGCTTTTTCTTTTTATATACTTCTGCTTGCGAAATTTTTTTAAAATTATAAATCAGTTTTGATTTTCCGGTGTTTTTTTCTATGATATGTTCTTTCGCTACTCAAAAACATATACTGTCACCCTCTAGAGATTGACAAAGTTAGACTAATTGAAAAAAAATTCACTTATCCGAATTTTGCCATGAAACGCGCGTAAGGGATAGGAATGAATATTAAATTTGAATAATTTACTTTTGTGTGTCAAATGAGAGATATGAAAAAAAAAAAACTACTCATCGAAGTACAGAAATCAAGAATATATATATATATAAGCGATATTCACCCGGCGTTGCCAGGGTGTAGATATATTGCTGGTCGGAAGGTTTCTTAGGAAAAATAAGTTCAAATATGTTCATGTTTACAATTTTTTCTTTCAGAAACGAAGAAAATCTATTTGTAAATAATGAATTTCGTTTCCTTACGTTCTAATATATTTCAGTTTTTTTAAAAATTCAAATATCGTCATGTTTCGCCCTGAAAGATTAGATAAAAATAGCATTTCAAATATGAGGTTAAGTAATTAAAAAAAAACCTTTAGTGCGGTGGTGTTCTTAATAAAACATACTTGTTGACGCGGTGTTTTTTACTGTTTCCATAAAACGGCAAATGGCTTTAACGAAGCAAAACGATTTCTCCTTTTCTTTTAATTATTTTAAATCGTAAAAATAACAATAGAATAAGTAATTAAATGTTTAAACCTTTTTTAAATACATTCTTCACATATATATTTTTTTCGTTTATTTTAGTTTTGTTTTATGAAACAAACAAAATCTATTAAAAAAATGTAATTACGTCTTTTTACGTTTTAATAAATCTTAGTTGTATTATGGACCTAACCGAAAATTGACCCTCGTGACCTTGGATCGAATTGAAGTAAAGTTTCAATGGTGTCTAGGTATATTAAAAAATTAACCCTTCTCAGAACTTATTTGAATGTTTTAATTTTTAACATACCGGTTTCTATAGCAAACAGACAAACACAAATTTGCTAATATATATATATATATATATATATATATATATATATATATATATTTCATGATTTTGGGGTAGTACAGAATTTTATTATCGCAAGCGGGAAGGAAAGACATGTTTTATCATTCATGATTAAAAGTTAAAAAAAAGAAGCCAGCCGACCGGTTTCACCCTTACTCAACAAGAGCTGTATCGAGAGATTTTTTTAAAAAGAAGAGAAGAGAGAAAAAAAACAAAACAAAATAAAAATCTGTATATATTTAAAATAAAAACAGCGTTATGGTATATGTACAATGGGGGAGGTGTCTTAGAGACTGATCACGTCTAATCCCAATAGATATTCCGTCTGTTTACAACGGGAAAGACGCTCTAAACGAATGTGAATCGATTCCAAGATTTTCAGGTGACATAGCGAGTGAGCATGACTCAAGATGCTAAAGGAGTAAATACTAAAATTCCGGCGGGTTTTTAAGAAAATGGTTCGTGATTGAAGACCCGTATGTATTATTTAGAGAGTTCGTTGAACGGGAGGTTCCATTCCTAATTTTACTAGGTATGTGTTGTTGAACTTTATTATTGAATCTCAACGTTGGCCTTTTGGCTAAGATCAAAGTGTAGTATCTGTTCCGATGGATACTGCACCCCATAGACTGGTATTGTCTTGGCCTTCGGGGCTTGATTTACGCCAGTCTATGGGTCTGTTCTGTGCAGTTCTAGGAAGTCCACCCTCCCAGGCTTCGCCTCCCTTCTTTGGGGAGGAGTAAGTTTATTGCTTATTGTCTGAGGCGCCCCTACCGGTGAAATGCCGATGGGGCTGCCCAGCCAATTTTTAAACACCACTTTCCCGACCCGACCTTGGGTCACATCTTACTTGTGGGAGTAAGATAAAAACTGGCCTTGTGCCTAACTCCTGGAGAGGAGTAAATCAATACTCACGTAGTCGGCACTGCAACCACATATAAAATGATAAATCGCATTATTCTTATGGCGGGGAGAGTTAACGTCTGTTTGAGATGGCGCCAAGATGTGAATTTAGAGAGATATGTGTTTTTGTTGGTTTTTAACTTTGACGTACTTTGTAATTTGTATGGATATACTCTTAATGATTATGTCATAAGTTTTGTTTACTTCTAAATTATATATATATATATATATATATATATATATATATATATATATATATATATGTGTGTGTGTGTGTGTGTGTGTGTGTATTTAACTTAGCTTAATGTATTGGTAACGAAAACCCCCATCGACTTACCTTAAACCTAAGTTTACAGAACTATATACCTTCTAGGATTTATTTTTTCCTACCAAACTAAAAGTAAACTTAATTTGGACCCTAACACACAGAGCCCTTATGATGTATTCACAATCAAAATTGGACGAAGAAATAAAAACTATTACGAATACTTTGTCCAATAATGGCTATTTTATTGATGTGATTAGGTCAATCATCAAAAGGAAAATAACTAATAAATTTTCCGAAATAAAACCAAATACGGTGACTAAATGTCCGATTTACATTCGGTTACTATGGCTAGGTACAGCAAGTGAGAAATTCGCCAAGCAAATCAGCTCAACAGTTGAAAATTGCTATTTTGCTTCGAAAGTACGTTTCAATTTTAAACAAAATGAGTCTCACCACAGCCAGAGAAAGACGAGCACGGGAAAATCGCGTCTGGAACAGGGATTGAAACGATACTTTATATACTTAGTGAAGTCTATATCCAGATTAATTTGGTGTGGTGGAAGAAACAAGTCCCATCTGGTAACAAAGAACAATAACTCAGCAAATGAGCCATAAACATATAGGCAAGTCTGACTTTAAGAAATGCATTTATTTGAAGGTAAAAATAAGTGATCCATGACAGACACAATTTAATGGAACGTAACTAGAATTACTCTTTTTTTAAATTTATAATAAAGTATATTTACTCTGCTTAAAAAAAAAATCGGTTTCGATTTATTTTTCTTTTAAAATTGATATCGCATCTTTAAATGCTTCAAAGGTATTTATTTTACCTTATTTCATATATATATATATATATATATATAAAGAAAGAGAGATATGTAACCAAATGCCCATGAATTTTAAATTCGATGAAAAAGCTCTCAAATATATAAATAATATATAAATATATATCCTCCATTAACTGTAATAATAGAATTAGATTCATTATTTATCATAAAAAAAACTTAACACCTTAAACCTTATAGTTAACAATAACTCTTTTCAGGCCCAAAACACTAGAAAAAAAACAGTTATATATCAGTTTCAATGCCTTTTTGGAGAATGTATTTACAACAATAAAAAAATATTGGTTTCGATTTATTTTTCTTTTAAAATCGATATCGCATCTTTAAATGCTTCAAAGGTATTTATTTTACCTTATTCCTTATTAAATTTCAATTGGATGCTTAAAAAAAATATGAACTTTAAAATTTTTTATATATATCTATATTTATATAATTAATAAAGTTCTAATATTAAAAAACTAAAATAAAAAATGAAAGTTTATAAAAAAATAATAAAAAAATCTGTTTCGATTTGTTTCTCTTTTAAAATCGATATCGTATCTTTAAATGCTTCAAAGGTATTTATTTTACCGTATTCCTTATTAAATTTCAATTGGATGCTTAAAAAAAATATATGAACCCTAAATTTTATACCTATCTCGTGTGCATTCACGATCTCACATTTGAAAGTGGAAAACAACAACAACATCCCTTAAGCCCGGTTGCACCAACAGAAGCCGGGAAAATCCAAATCAGATAAGATCAAGATATACAGGCACAAGTTTTCAATTGGCGAAATATTTGTATCACTATAAACTAAAAAAAAAAATGAAAGTTTATAAAAGGAAAAAAATATTGGTTTCGATTTATTTTTCTTTTAAAATTGCTATCGCATCTTTAAATGCTTCAAAGGTATTTATTTTACCTTATTCCTTATTAAATTTCAATTAGATGCTTAAAAAAAATATGAACCCTAAATTGTATATATATATATATATATATATATATATATATATATATATATATATATATATATATATATATATATATATATATATATATATATATATATAATTGACGCATGAATTAATCAGATCACCAAAACGGAGAAACAGATGAATAGAAAATAGGTCGCCAGTTCAAGATGACAGACTGCAATAAAACATGAAAGAACGCTGTGGAAAAAAAATAAAAAATAGATGGTTATATTGAATAAATGAGAAGCATTCCCAAAAGAGAAAAACTTAAGCAGGCAGATGTCTTAATGAAAATTAAGAACACTACCGTATAAGCACAGTTGTTTCCCTTTAAGAGATAATTGGCTTCGACGTTGGAGGGTGTATTGACCACGTAATTGGTCTTCTGGGAATATCATGTGATCGTTACCCGAAAACAAGGTACTTTCTTTTTTTCCGGTTAGCCTGCGCACAAACGGTTAGATCGTTCCGAGCTGCTACTCACACAATGTCACGTGTAGCCAAGTCAATTTTTTCTTCGTACATTTGCATTTCAATTTTTTTTTATCACGCACTTCTAGTATTTTTTAACCATGTGCCTTTAACCAGTATTTGGTTATTTATATGATATACTTATTTTTTGCATTCAAATCCTTTAGAGTTTGTATATAAAATGTTATTATTGTTCCTGAGTGTTTTCTCTTCATTCTCTCCAACCGTACATTCAGTGTTAGCGTACCAAAGATAAATTAATGCTAATATCGTAGGACGCGGGGAGTGAGAAATATTACCTCTCACTACGAACCACGGATAACCGGTAACATTGCGTGTTTCGCACAACTGGTAACCCCATGGATGTTACCTGTGGCGACACATTTTCGACCACCAATTTAGTCAGGTCCGCAAACCGTTACTTAGGAAACAGAGATTTAAAACAAAAAATAATTTCTTGTTGACACATTTATTTCGATTCCAGTGGAAACTTATTGGCCCTCGTTTAATTACTTTCTTTTAGATGATTGACAGTATAGCGTCTTGATTAAAGGGTTGTAATGCCTCCGTCATCATTGCGGTTGGTAGGGAATAGGTCTGCCAATGTTCGGTATTAAAGAAACTATCCTGTAAATAGAAATGTCTGGTTTAGCAATTAATCCACCAATGCAGAATTATAAAAAAAACCTTTCCAACCACCGATTACCATGGATGATAGCACCTTTCCCAGAGTCGAACGTTCAAACTCCATGGTCTAATATTCACAGGCAACATGAATTGGAATAAATATATAGAAGATACTGTCAAGTTTGCTGTAAAGACAGTGGGCTCCCTCTTCCCGGCTATAAAACTTCTCACACCTGCCTGTATCCTATATCTTTATAAAGTCACCATTCGCCCACACATGGAGTATTGTAGCCACATTTGGACCAGTGCACCAACCACTAGTCTCCCCGTCTTGGACAAAGTTAAAAAGGTCTATAATCTTATAGGTCCCGCACTATCTACTAAGCTCCAGCCCCTGTCTTATCGCCGCAATGTTTCATCCTTATGCTTGCTGTACAAGTACTTCCACGATATGTGATCCGACGAACGTACTGCACTTGTACGCCCCTGACTCGCAGCAAAATCCCATCCATTCACTATAGAGGGTCATAGATGCCGGAAAACTTTCTACTCTAATAGCTTCTTTTCTCTGAACGCTTGCCTTTGGAATTCCCTCCCTAGCCCCTGTTTCTCTTACTGTACAAACATGCAGAAATTTAAATGTAATGCGAACAAACATCTTGCTGCACAACTTCACAAATCTGGCTTCTAATCACGTTTGTTCCTTACGTCTCGATGGAAATATGCTTTGTTTGAAGTGAATTAAAAAAAAGAAAAAATATGTAAATGCGAACAATATAAATTGTGAACGCATTTAGAGACAATCTGTAATCTATTATATAAAGTAAAGTCATAATTCTGTTTGTCTGTATGTGCGGCTAAAAGTCAGAAACTACACAAGATACACTTACAAACTTACATTATCGGATTCAGTATGCCACCGAGCTAATTATGTACAAAAAATACAGTAATAGCCATTACTTTGAGGTAATCTGGATCCAAATTGGTGTATGAAGGTAAAAATGATTGGTGGTTGTTTAAAAAGCAACACTGAAACTAGGTCAAACATTGACCACGTGCTCCAAGTCGGAAGAGAGAGAGAGACATGGGAGGAAAGAATCAGCAAGAACTTGATCATCAATGTTCTTTGAAGTGATACCATAGATAGTTGTGCCATCAAAGGGAAATAATTTGAGGGTTGCGAGGCCATCGTCAGATATTTTATAGCTGACAAGCTTGTGAGGCAAACCCTATCAAAAGCCTTTGCTATTTAAAGTGCAATCGCTCTAGAAACGAAGCCCGTGTCGGCAGATTCACTGATCCTGTGCGATATTACAGTGAACACGTCGGCTGTTGATCTTGCAGGACGTAATCGATATTGTTTGTCGCTTAGTAGATTGCCCTTGCGGAGGTGATTGACAACTTGATTTATCACAGATTTTAGCAACTTACTTATGACGCATAAGAGACGGATCGGTCTGTTCTAAACTGCAGAAGACCGATCTTCAGCATTTTAAAACACTGGACAACCGACAAAGTTTTCCATGTAGATGAAACACATTTCTCCTTTAAGCAACACTTGAACATTTTTGTAAGGATAGGAGCTAGTTTCGGCTACAGATTTTTTAAGTACAATGACTGGAATGTAGTCAAGACCAGTTGACTTGATGCCAGCAAGGTTATTGATAAGTTCGGCAACATCCCAGTTTGTGTGTGTGTGTGTATGTGTGTGCTTTAAATTAAACATTCTGTGTTGATCTGTGGGTTGAGTTTAGCTATTGATATTTCTTCTTTGATTCTAAGGTTGCCGACATATTTTTCTATACCTTCGATAGTCACTACTGGTCTTGCAATTTTTTTTTTTGAAAGTGGGAGACTGTAACGGAGCGTGGGCCATTTGGTACCGGGCGGCACAGAACGATTTTTCGTTTATTTTCATTTTATTGACTGTCGCAGTGTGCGGTGATTTGCGACGGACAGTGTTTAAAAAATGATCGATTCCGGATTATTTTAAGCTTTAGCGTCCTAGCGGTTAACCCTAACTCTAACCCTAACCCTAACCTTAACCTCTAACTCTAACCCTAACCTCTAACTCTAACCCTAACCTCTAACCCTAAACCTAACCCTAACCCTAACCTCTAACCCTAACCTCTAATCCTAACCCTAACCTCTAACCCTAACCCTAACCCTAACCTCTAACCCTAACCTCTAACTCTAACCCTAACCTCTAACCCTAACCCTAACCCTAACCCTAACCCTAACCTCTAACCCTAACCTCTAATCCTAACCCTAACCTCTAACCCTAACCTCTAACCCTAACCTCTAACCCTAACCCTAACCCTAACCCTAACTCTAACACCAGGAAACTCGAAAGTATTATTTGCAGTTGTCTCGTATCCCATTTGAATTGATTTCCTATATTACATGAAAGTCAGTTTCATTAAAAAAAGGGTTTTAGAACTCATTTGTTTGCAAGTTACTTTTAAAACAGGTTCTTTTTATTTGCCATTAAAAATTATGTTTAATTGTATAATTAATTTAATTTCGTCGCCTGTTGTGGTAGCCGCACAGCTTTGTTCGTTGAAAAATTGTCTTGCGTGAAACGGGGTTCGTGGTGCAAAATAGGTTGGAGATCGCCGATATAACGTCGTTAATCCAGTCGTGCGCAAACTACGTCCGGCGGAGCGTTCTAAATGGCACGCCCAATTTCACAAGGAAAATAACATTTATTAACATTCCGCTTCGTTTTCTTTCTTTTGAAATTTTAATTTACTTTTCGTCAACTAAATAAATTAGAAACCAATCTGGCTAGTTTTATGTACAATTTTATGCATTATCAACTTTACTTATCAATTTGAAAGTCTTTCTCCGCTATATTGTTATTTCCATGGAAGTGTTCGACTGAGCGTCCATCTTTGGTTCTTTGTAAAACTTTCACAGTAAAAACTCGTCTTACAACCACCATTGCAAGTAATTTTCTATTTCTTCCTCCATGTGCCTAACATTAAACGAAATAACCATGAACAGAGTTTCTTTCTAAGAAGGTGCCATCTGTGGAATAAGGAGCCACAAGATCACTTCCCTGAGGGCTGCAACATGGACTCTTTGAACTCTAATATAAATAAACACTTATCACAAACAACCCTCATAATCATTAACCCATAGTCTTGAGTGGCTTTTAGTCTTTATAAGTGGTGACATATCAATAAAAAGTGAGAAATGAAATTATAATTTATCAGATTGTTAAATATGCATGACTTTTATAATTTATCAGATTGTTAAGCGACGTTGAGCCTGGCCAGTATTAAATGGGTGACCATTTGGGAATACCAGATGCTGTAAGTGCTCTCCGCTTATGTCGGCATTGTTTTCAGTCGTCCTAGACTTCTTGCCACTAGGACCAGGAAGTGCCGACTCAGGAGAGGTGTGGTTGGTAATTGCGCAACTCTTGCTTCACAATTACACGCGCAGCCAGCCGTACAGGGAGTATCCATTGTCTCCATCGAGATTGAACGAAGGTCATGAGATGAAATATACATCTGTAAGTTAAAGATAATAGCTTGTTTTCTTAAACATTTTCATTCGTGGATTATGAAAATATTCAATTTTATCTTCGATACATGAATCATAATTCTTATTGAATATATTGATTATTTTCGAGCATATATTTTATCAAATTATTCTGCAATGTATAATGGCAGTATCGTATGTTAATCAGATTGATAATACCAGCAATACTATTATACACATGCTTTATTTTTTATCTCCGCCAAAGAAGTTATGTTTTCGATCGAGTTTGTTTGTTTGTTTGTGTACGGCCTAGTGTCCACATCGCTTGACCAATCGTCACCAAACTTGGTCAAAATATCTGTCATGTTCTAACTTAGAACTGGTTTAATTTTGGGATATCTAGATCAAAGGTCAAAGGTCACTGAAGTGGGTCACATTTTTGGCGATAACTTCGGTTCTATGCATCGTACTCGCTACTTGATCCATACTGAAGCCAATGAAGTTCCACATCTCATATGAGATTGACCTTGACCGTGACCTTGGAAAGTTCGACCAAAGTCGACATTTTGACGTAATTTCAACTCCCGAGTTTTCCAAATTTCATGGATGTATCTGATGCTCTTTGATAACAGTAAGCACCATGCACAATCTCAGCTGGATCAGATAAATAGTTTATGAGTTACCAACGTTTCCATGGCATAACTTTGGGAATACTTCATAGAATGTGGAGGATAAGGCCCAGATAAGACTTTGGCCCATCCTTACGTTGTCATGCCCAGGTATGCAGTCTCATGACTGACATATATTCTTGTTTATATAAAAAAATATCTGTTAAAGTTTAAAAAATGTTTTCTATATTAATAAATGAAATCTTGGTAACATTATATCACTAATTGGCGCATGTTTCACCAACCTTTTTTTGTTGTCATGAATTACCTAACTAGCTTTAAGATTTTGATGGCTCTCCTTTATTTAAAAAGTGAACTCTGTTTCAGTCGAAGAAGTTAAAATTGAGAGAAAAGGGAGGGAATAGATATTATACGGGGTTACTTAGAAAACCCCCCAACTCTTTTAATCGTATTTCTAAATCCAATTCAATAAATCAGGTTATCCCATGACTTCGCGTGAATGGAGAACGATGGCACGCTGCTTAAATATAAAACTGCTTCAACATAACTTTTTCACACAGAGTTAATACGCTACTGAAGACCACATTGAGAAAAGGCCCGAGTTATATTTGTCTAAAATCCAGTTTAAAGTTCTACTGTATAAAAAAGCTTCGTTTTCTGCCTAATAAAACTTATCTTTCGCTTCCCTTATTTTGTCCTTTAGTCCCCACATTCCATGAGCGATGTTTCTGACAAAAGAGAAAGAATTGCTGTTTTCTGGGTGGTTGGCTAGTTTTTTACCCTAGAGTAGTATATTTTTAGCTATTTACATCAAGTAGCTTAATGCCTTGTCTGGAGCGATTTCCATAAAAATGATTATGGTCGCGTGGATTGACCGAAATATTATGGTTCTCTTTTAGCGATGCGTTCGTGTCCTTATTTTTACTAGTATGTTTCCATGCTTACCCAATATACTCATCAGTTTTGTCTGAACTTTTAATTTTCTATTTTTAACTCTCACATAAAAAAACAACAAAAAAAGATTGCCATGCTTTGGTCGCATTGCCTATCGCCAGTTGTAGACGAAAATAAAGCAGCTTCAACAAATCTGTTTTTCCCACAGTGTTAATACTTTAATCAAGACCACATTTCGAAAAGGTCTGATTTATATTTGTCTAAAATCCAGTTGATTTGATTGTTCATTGTCCTCGATTTCATTAAAGAACAGCAGGTGTGGGTATTAACAAATATTTACACATTTTGATTCTCTCAACAGGTTTATTCAAACGAATATTTATGTATGTGTCAGGTTGTTTATAAAGTGCTACTGGTACCTAGTACTACCTTTCATATAATCCTGGTCACCGATGACTAAGTCAGTCTCTTCACGGGTTCGCTTGGTGAGGAGAGTGGCTAGACATCCAGCTGGGTAACAAAATAAGGGCTGATGAAACTGTAGGGTTTGCAGTCATTTAGAACGGCAGTCGCTAAACGGTGATCCACCGGCCACTAAGGTCTCCACCGACCACTGGGGTCTCCACCGGCCACTGAGGTCTCCACCAACCACTGGGGTCTCCACCGGCCACTGAGGTCTCCACCAACCACTGGGGTCTCCACCGACCACTGGGGTCTCCACCAGCCACTGAGGTCTCCACCGACCACTGAGGTCTCCACCGACCACTGGGGTCTCCATCGGTCACTGAGGTCTCCACCGACCACTGGGGTCTCCACCGGCCACTGGGGTCTCCACCAACCACTGGGGTCTCCACCGATCACTGGGGTCTCCACCGGCCACTGATGTCTCCACCGACCACTGGGGTCTCCACCGGCCACTGAGGTCTCCACCAACCACTGGGGTCTCCACCCACCGCTCGTAGTCCGCGACTAAATTTTTTGATAGTTCGCACAAACATTTTTATGGAGCAAGTTAAACATGAATTAAAAAGAAGGCCTTGTCGATCTATCTTGCCACGACAGAGTCAAAGCTAAATTCTAGTCATGCTTATCAAGACCTCGTTTTTAGCTCTTAATATAAAAAAAAATCTAATATCCAGAACTCTATGAAAAAGCAATGACAATTTTGATTTAATATCCAACGACATATTTATACGAAAGGGACATTTTTCTCTGTCACAGAAATTAAAATTCGGTGCCGGTCTTGACTTGAAATAAACACAGCTACTCGTCTTACGATGACGTCATTAGAGCCAAAAATTCACAAACTGATTTCAAACAAACAGGAGCAAATACAACACTAAAATCGTGTAATATTCAAACCGATCCCCCCGAATATTATTTAAAACTGACACCGGTTGTAACTGCTTGAATAATTAAAACAGTAGTTTTTCTTTGTTTGAAGTTGTCTTTCCTTCGGTTGGGATTTATTTTTGGTGAGTGTTGTGGGTGTGACATTACAAGCCCCGAAGAGAGAGAGAGAGAGAGAGAGAGAGAGAGAGAGAGAGAGAGAGAGAGAGAGAGGGGGGGGCGAGAGAGAGAGACGAGTGCTGAACGAGAGTTGTGTCTGATTGTTGGTTTAGCGAGCAAGACAGGCGCTCCATTCAGTTCTGCTGATTATTCCTTTCTTCTCCAATGTTAAGTTTTTTTTGTTGTATAAGAACAAGGATTTATTTACTCCCTCTTCAGGTCAGGTTTGAAAAGCCGGCATACTAGGAGAAGTGCACTCTGGCCTACAAAAAATGCCTGAGCAGCCCTGTCGGCATTCCTCGGTAAGAGCCGCATCAAGCGATTAGCAATAAACTAACTCATTCTCAAAGAGAGAAGGCAAAGCTTGGGAGGATGGACGTCCTAGAACTGCATAGAATCATACCTCAGCCCGACAGAAACAAGGTCAATGTCAGACTGATTGTCGAGGACTTATACGCAACCGGTATAAAAACGGTCAGATAAGAGGGTATGATAAGATTTATTCTATTTTTTTACAACGAGTTAATAAACTCGTTCATGAGAGAAAATATATTGTGCTTATTTGTGCCGAAAAAAACAGATAATTACTTTCTGCTTAGATTCAAAGTGTAGTATCTCGTCTGTCTCGCGGTGGAGGACATCCTTTCAGAGAATACCTTCTAGTTTCGGGGACGGCGAACAATTTATTGCCTTTCGTCTCCCTCCCCCCTCTTTCATAGAGGAGGTAGCTTTATTTCCTGTCGCCTGGGGCGTTCTCACCCGTGAGGGAATGCCAATGGAACTGACCAGACAATTTTTGCAACGTACCCTTTTTGGGGGAGTTAAATTCCAACTATAATCTAACCTTGCTTTGTGGGAGACATCTGGTCATCTAATTAGAGACAAAGTGTAGTATCTGTTTTTTCCTCAGTCAGAAAAAGAGAAATCTTTCGAGACTGAGGTAATTTTTATGGGCAATTGTTACCGGCCATCAATACGCTATTGCTCTCATAAATGATCCAACCTCACATGAAGCTCGACATTATGTCACATCCAACCCTGGTGGAGAGGAAGGTCATTAACAACCGGTATATAGATATTATGACCGATAGTATGTAACAAAATGTTCCTTTTTTTCAATACTATTACGAGTTGTGGTGACAAACAACACGCATACAATCTTCATCAGAGTAAAAAATAATTGTTTCTTTAATTGAGTCAATAGTTTTTAGAGTTCTGTGGCCCCTTCCTCAAAAGGTTCAGAGGAATCGCTGTTATAGAAGGTCGCTGAGAGAATTTCTGTGTTCATCGTACCACGTAGCCAAACGTTGACATAAAAAAAAAATTTGCAGGAATATTTTAGCTCATTTTCCCATCAAAATATTAGTACTGAACCGACACTTTATCACAGCTAAGGTTTAACAAGACAACTTATGTTCAATAGATAGTATGCGAATAGATATCGTATTTCAGCCTTAAATGACACCAACGTCGTATGTTAAAGAGAGCACATCTTTTACTTGCTTAAAACATTTTTAGCCGCCCCAATAAATATTTGAACAAACCACTTTTCTTCTCACAAAATCTCGCTTTTCTTCTTTTCTTTATTTCTTTCAGCGTTTTTTCTTTTTTGTTATCCTCTTTCTTTTGTTAACATTGTATACTAGCTGTTCCCCCCCCCCCCCCGGCGCTGTCACAGAAAATATTAATCAAATTTTTTTTGTATATATACGTTGGATACACTTCACGGACCGTTAGCAAATCCGTTTTAAATATAAAAATACTTAATAGCTAATAAAGAGCAGAAAGTGACTAACTTGGATTTACTTACGGCAGTTTCGTAACTCTCGCTTCCCTTATTTTGTCCTTTAGTCCTCACATTACATTAGCGATGTTTCTGGCAAAGAGGAAAGAATTGCTGTTTTCTGGAACGGAATCTACCCATCCAACACTTATCGTTGGCAAATTTTTTTTTACCTTGAAGTAGTATTTTCAGCTCCTTATATCAAATGGGTTCATGCCTTGTCTGGAGCGATTTCCATAAAAAAATCGAAATAAGTTAACATATAAATATCCGAATGCAGTTAAGCTCAAATGATTGTTCGGTTCATTTAGCGGTCAAAATTTAAGCGGGGACTTAAGTTAACTCTACACCGTTAGATACATTCTACGAGCCGTATTATTCGAAGAAAGTAGACGTAGAAATCTCGTAGCGAGTTAAAAGTCTTCTAAACAATTGTAGCAGTTACCTCCTCCTTTCAAAACATAACTACACCGGTTTGCCGGTAGGTGTCGCTTTTTCACCGACAGGTGGCACTGTAAAGCGACACCAGAGTTATCTGCCCTTCGGACTATAAAAGCCGGGGCCAAACGGAAACTCTTCCTCTTCTTACCCAGCCTCGACAGACGTATGCTGGCACCTGCGCCCCGTCTTTCACTCTTCTCTGGTCGACAGAACGACGCTAATACACTAGCGTTTCGTCACACGCTTTTCTCTTGAACTTGTCTCAGCAAAACAACTACCAACACACGTTTCTTCCGTCAACACGTGGGCAAACAACGGTAAGAGTTCTCAACTCGTTTTCTTTGTGTTACGGCTTTCAAAGACTTTTCCTACGCCGGACTCATTTCTTCTTATACCTTTTCAAGAACTGTTTTTCCATCAACACACATGCATACATCACGCACTTCACCATTCCACGTACACACACGTTCAATAAACGTTATTTGAACTACTTCATTTTTGTTTATTAATTATTACTCTGTCTTTGCATGCAACATCGCTTGATTCAACTGAACACGTTTATAATCGGGGGAACACGACCCTCGATCCGAACATTGGTGACCCGACGTGCAAGCTTTGGTGTATCTGACGGAGTAATTAATTTCGTACTAGAACAAAAATATATATATATATATATATATATATATATATATATATATATATATCATTTCTCGTTTTTTCTTTCGTGGTGAAACGAATTACGCATCCATCTTTTTCCTTTTTTTTTTCTACCCACGTGGTAGAAATATACAAACAAACAAACAAAAAGAAGCCACCGTCTCCATTTTTCCTGGCCACGCGGAAATACCCAAACAAAGAAAGACAAACATTTCTCGGCTCTTCCCGAGTATAAAACAAATTACAATTTCATTTTTTCTTCTCTTTCTCCACATGTCGGAAAAATATATACAAAGAAAAAGACAAACTTTTGCCAATCCTTTTCTTCTTCTTTTTCGACGAACAAAAGGACCTTACAAGACGCCACTTCCTTTGTTTTGAACACGTGGGGATAAAAAGAAAACAAAAGAAAACAAACGCTCACGCTGCCCATCTTTTTCGTGACCACATGTTGATAAAAATTTTTTTTAAATTGCCGCCATCTTTTTTCCGGACCACGTGTTGATAAAAAAATTCAAAAAAAAAAAAAAAAAAAAAACGCCATTTTTATCTCTCGGAAATTCAAACAAAAAAAGAATACGAAAAATGTTTTTTTTCTTTCTTTTCAACAACAAAGGAAAGAGAAGCCACCATTCTTTCTCTACGTGGAAACTAACATTCAAACAAACTAAAACGAAAACAAAAAACATCATTCCTCGTGTGAAAAAAATTACGACTCCATTTTTTTTTCTTTTTCCTTTCTACCCACGTGTTGGAAATATATATATAAAGAAAAAGAAAACTACAAAACAGGCAAACACGAACAACATCACCCTTCAAGGCCTACCAACAATCTTCAACACAACTTGAACAACCACATTTTTCCCGGATATTCATCAAGCACCAAACATTTCCGGACATCACTGACGACACTATGGAAGAAATCACACCAGTTCAAAATGAGTACACCTGCACAAGCACGACTAAATACTCAACAACTGGACGTTCGTTGATCAACTGGGGACACATCAACTCGAACGACGCGCACCAACACCAGTACAGACCCACTTGTACCTGGACCTGCTAACTCACTTGCAGACATTTGTGCATCTGATTTTGACCATAGTGTACCACCAATCTCAACAACTAGATGTTTGTTCATCAGCTCCACAACACGGACTAATTAACATGAACAACATCAACACCTGCACAGACTCACTTGTGCTCATTCATCAACACCGCACAGACTCACTTGTGCTCATTCATCAACACCTGCACAGACTCACTTGTGCTCATTCATCAACACCGCACAGACTCACTTGTGCTCATTCATCAACACTTCACAGATTCACTTGTGCTCACTCATCAACACTGCACAGATTCACTTGTGCTCATTCATCAACAACTGCACAGATTCACTTGTGCTCACTCATCAACAACCGCGCAGACCCAAGCACCAAACATTCCCGGACAACACTGACAATTCAACGTTCGTTCATCAGCTCTGCATCACGCAGACTAATCAACATGAACAACGCCACCAACAAGTGCAAATTCACTTGCACTCAACATTTTTCGACCGCAAACTCACTTGCGCTCAAACTTGATGCAGACCCAATCAACACGCAGATCCACATGCGTTACAAACACTCCGCAGACGCACTTGCGATCAATCATTCAATACAGATGCAGAAACAGAAATAAGTAGCGTGCACACTACTTTTTTCTAATCTTCAACAGCAAAACAGACATACCCACAAAGAATGCTTCTCATCTACAACTGTATATATTGAATAATATTTTCAATATTTTTCAATCTGGGGGGGAGTCCTTGTAGCAGTTACCTCCTCCTTTCAAAACATAACTACACCGGTTTGCCGGTAGGTGTCGCTTTTTCACCGACAGGTGGCACTGTAAAGCGACACCAGAGTTATCTGCCCTTCGGACTATAAAAGCCGGGGCCAAACGGAAACTCTTCCTCTTCTTACCCAGCCTCGACAGACGTATGCTGGCACCTGCGCCCCGTCTTTCACTCTTCTCTGGTCGACAGAACGACGCTAATACACTAGCGTTTCGTCACACGCTTTTCTCTTGAACTTGTCTCAGCAAAACAACTACCAACACACGTTTCTTCCGTCAACACGTGGGCAAACAACGGTAAGAGTTCTCAACTCGTTTTCTTTGTGTTACGGCTTTCAAAGACTTTTCCTACGCCGGACTCATTTCTTCTTATACCTTTTCAAGAACTGTTTTTCCATCAACACACATGCATACATCACGCACTTCACCATTCCACGTACACACACGTTCAATAAACGTTATTTGAACTACTTCATTTTTGTTTATTAATTATTACTCTGTCTTTGCATGCAACATCGCTTGATTCAACTGAACACGTTTATAATCGGGGGAACACGACCCTCGATCCTAACACAATCAAGCAGAAAACATTAATATTCGGGCGTAGGAGCGAAATAAAAGTGGACGTACTTTACATCCGAAAGTGTCAAAGCTGTTGTTGTTATATATATATATATATATATATATATATATATATATATATATATATATATATATATATATATATATATATATATAGGGTGATTCATAAGTCACTTAGCTATTTATTTTTAAAATTCTAAAGTTAAAAAATACGGTAATACAAAACAGAAAGTTTATTCAACAAATTCATTTATGGGAGTTTAAAATTACAGCAAATTTTCAAAATTTCCATCTTCGTTCTGCATGCATAGCTCCATTCTTTTTTGCAAGGAATTTACGACTCTTTGTAGCATATTTGATTGATTATGGTGTTGCGCGAAGGAGGCTTTCTGTTCACATCACGTTTCCATTGCCTATATATATATATATATATATATATATATATATATATATATATAACAAGCATGAATGGAAAGGAATAGTATTGAAAAATCGAGAACGAGAGAGAAGGATGTAAAGACGTGCTATAAGACAAGAGATTTTTTTATTACCACTGCAGTTTACACAAATAGGAGAGTTCCATCCGTCTCGTAACAAGAGAAATAACTGGGTGACGCTAATTGTCCCGTGCATGCACCACATGTTTATGATGATAATGATGTTACAGATATCAACATCTTCCCCTTTAAAAAAATTATTTATTCTATTATATTTCTCTGTACTTGTAGTGGAGGATTACTCGTCGTCCATTTTTTGTGGTTTTCTCACTTTGGAGTGTTGAATTTTGTAGTGCTATTTTTGTTTTTTCATGCGTGTTTTCTGAATATGGAATTATATTTTCATAATCTACTTCTTCGTTTTTGCGAATGTTTTCTTTTGTTTTAAGTTGGTGTTGTCTGTTCCGTTTGACTGTCTTACCTTCTTCTGTTGCTACTAAATATGAACGAGGTTGTTCTAGTTTCGTAATTATTTTACTCCTTCTAAACCAATTGTTATCGAACTTAATTCTAACGGTATCGTGTGGTTTGAATTCTGGGAGTTCTTTTGTAGTTTTTGATTTTTTTTTCTGCTTGTGTGGCCGGAGAACAATTTTGTCGTGTTGTATGTTTGGGAAATTTGTTCTCAATGTTCTATTCATCATTTGATTTGCAGGAGATTGAGAACCATTCTGTAATTTTGTCATGCGTAATGCTAAGAGGGCTAATTGATGTTCTTCGCTACGTTTGAATGATTTTTTTAACGTCTTTTTTATTGTCTGAATATTCCTCTCAACCATACCGTTTGCTTGATGATAATGTGAACTTGTTTGAAAATGACACTTTTTTTTGCAAATTCTTTAAATTCAGCCGAATTGAATTCTGGACCGTTGTCACTGACAACTATTTGCGGAATGCCGAATTTGGCAAAAGTTTCTTTTATTTTTTTTGTTACAGTTTTTGACTGGCAATCTTTTATTTCGTGTAAATCAAAAAAATCTTGTTGTGTAGTCAATGATTGCGATATACGAATTTCCATATAGGTGAAATATGTCTGTACCTACTGAGTGTTTGAAGTTACGGGTCATCTGCAGTGGCTTCTTTATACTCGTTTAGTTTAGTGTCGGTTATGGGGTATTTTTTATTACTGCATGTATGTGCGATTCCATATCCTCGTCTGATATTTGTGGAGTCCTTTGTTCGAGATATGCACGAGATAGAGTATCTGCAATAATTGATTCTTTACCAGGTATGTAATTCAGATCAAAATCGTATCTTTGTAATGCTAGTAGAAATCTTTGGATCCTGGAGGGGGGAATTTAGTGATTGATTTTTTGAATATTTGTTTCAACGGTTTATGGTCGTTTTCGATTGTGAAATGAATTCTATATATGAACTGATTTTTTGCATGCAAAAACTATACTAAGAGCTTCGCTCTCTATCGGACAGTAGTTTTGTTCCGCTTGCGTTGTTGCATGAGATGCAAACGAAACAGGTAACCATCTTTCGTTGTGTTTCTGCTCGAGTATGGCTCCTAGCCCATGCTTACTAGCATCTGTAGTTATTTTTACTGGTAGATCAGGATCATAGAATTGTAGTACTGGTTTTCTGGTAACCATTTCTTTTATCTTTTTTATTGCTTCGATTTGTGGTCTGTCGAATGGCTATAACGTATCATTCTGCAGAAGCTGTCGTAATGGTGCTGTAACTTCGGAGTAGTTTGGTAAGAATTTACATATGTAATTTGCTATGCTTAGGAATGTTTGTAGTTTTTTTTGACCTGTAAGTAGTGGTATGTGAATGATCGCTTCCACTTTGGTTGGATCTTGTTTTATCCCTTCGCTGGTTAATAGATGTCCAAGGTAGCTTATTTGTGATGCATTGAAGATACACCTTGATTTATTTAATTTTAATCCGTGTTTTCGGATTCGTTCGAAAACTTGTTGTAGTCTATTTGTGTGTTCTTCTAAAGTGTTGGACCAGATTATAATATCATCCTGTGAATTTCTTACTCCTTCTATGCCTTCTATTATTTTTGCGATTTCCTTTTGAAAAACTTCACTGGCGCTGTGAATTCCATCAGGCAATCGAGTGAACCGATATCTTCCAAAAAGGTGAGTTAAATGTTAGTAGGTAGGAGCTTTCCTCGTCAACTGGAATTTGCCAGTATCCATTAGATTCATCGTGTTTCGAAAAATATTTTGGATTATGCATCTGTACAAAGATATCCTCTGCTGTAGGGAGCTTGAAGTGTTGCCTTTTTATGGCTTTGTTGAGATTTTTAGGGTCTAAACAGGGTCGGAGTTTTCCGTTCGCTTTTTCAACGATGACTAGTGAATTCACCCAGTCTGTTGGTTCATTGACGGGTTTTATGATACCTAATTCTGTCATATTTTTTCATTCCTTTTTGAGTGTTTCCATTATAGAAAAAGGGACCGATCTTGGTGGATGAATTACAGGAGTTATATTTAGATTCACTGTGATATGATGTGTAATTGGCAACATGTCGATTTTTCCGAAACAGTTATATTTTTTCGTTATGTCGTTTGCGCCCGACGAATTTATTTTTAAAATTCTGTGAATTAGGTTTAGATCTTGAGCTGTCTTTGCATCTATATCAACGTCCGATTTAGTTTTAGCAACAATGAATTTTACTTGCGTCGTTTCTCCCTTCTGTTTAACACTTGCTGTACATTTCCTTAGCACTTTTATCGCTGTGTTTTTGTTGCTGATAATCGAGTCGCTGTTTTTTGTAGTTAGAGTTTTGGTCTAATATTTTTATATACTCGGAATGGCAAAACTGTCACGTCAGCTCCAGTATCAATTTTGAATATTATATTTGAGTTATTTACTTTTAATTCGACTGTCCAAATGTCTTTCGGAGTCTCGAACTTTTCAATTTTATGCACGATGGATTTATTTGAAGCGATCATTTTGAGTGCGTGTGCGTTGTCGTCTGATTCATTGTCGGAATATGTATCTACTTTATGCACAAATTTTCTTGATTTGCATATTTTTGCATAGTATTCTTTTTTCTTGCATTTTTCACATATATTGTGAAATGCTGGGCACTTATTTTTCTGATGATTGTAACCACAATAGTGACCTTTGGTGACGTAGTGTTGAGTTGGCGCTTGAAATTTCGCGGGCTTTTTATCACTTCCACCTTGATGTTTTGTCGTCTCGATTGCATATGGCTTTTTGTATAATTTTTTGCGCCATTTCTGTCGTGCTGACAATGTACCGCTGAGATTTCGTTATCTCTTGTTTCGTATGTGGCATTCAACATCTTTGATTGGCGTCTTGACCTGCCTGAATTGTTTTTTGTGGGTCTAAATTAGATTCTCTCAATAATCTTTCGCGTAATCTCATGTCTCTGATTCCACATATTAGAATATCTCTGGTAAGACTGTCTGTGAGATCGCCGAATTCGCTCTGTTGTGCCTTTTGGCGCAATTCTACCACGTACTTGTCGAATTTTTGATGATCCGCTTGTACACACGTGAAGAATGTGTGTCTCAGGAAAGTTATATTCTTTCTAGGTTCATAAAATGCATCGAATTTTTCGATTACTGATTGAAGGTTCATTTCTTCCCCGAGTGAATCGAAATCCATAGTAGAATTAATATCGCGGCCTTTTGAACCGATACAAGTTAAAAACATTGAGATTTTTACTGTCTGGCTTTATGTCGTTTTCCGTTATTATCAAAAAGAGGTTGAATTCTTTTTTCCATTTTTTCCATGCTGCAGCTAAGTTTTCTTGATTAAAATCCAAGTATTTTTTATAACTTGTTCAGCGAAATTTTGTTATAAAAAACTGTTCAGACAAAAAATCAAAATGTTAATACTTAACCCTAAACCCTAACACTAACGAAACCAAAAATAATTTTCAGTAAAAAAACAAACACTTGATTTATTTTTTAAATTTAAACACTTCTTGAAACACTTATTTTTTCATACAATTCGACTAAATGTATTTGATTTTTTTGCTTTAATTTTTTGTTTTTTTGTTTTCCTTCCGTTTGTAAATCTAGCTACGTTTGTGATTTTTTGGACGCAGGTAAGTCAACAGACTTTTCACTCGGCACTGCCCGGCGATTTACGTAAACATCCGGAAAGTACCGACGCTGAGTCACTTTTAGCGTGGGTCCTAATCTAAGAAATCACTCCATATTCTTCCTTCTAAAAGTAAGCATTTAATACATAGGAAAATTTTGGGGAAAAATCGCCATACTAGAATCGCTATTAAACAAACTGAATTCACGACAATGAGGTCAGTTTTCTAATTACGTCAAGTAAAGACATCCTCCGTCTTTATCTTCGATCTGCAAAAATAAAATAAAATAACATAAAACAACAATGAAATATCTTTAAAAACAAACAAAGAAGATTTTAGACATAGACAAAAATAAATCGATTGACCGTAGTCAAGGACGACCAGAAGGATTCTTTTTCATTGGTTACTACACCTAAATGTTAGAGAGGGCGTCAAACCTTTTCCTGGATTACTCAACTTACCCTTTATCATCACCTTATAAGGCTGAATATTTAACAATTGGGGAGCTAGTAGCATTTTTAAAGTCTTTGGTCTGACTCGGCCGAGGATTGACCCCCGGTCTCCCGGTCCATTAGCAAACACTCTAACCATTATGATGAACGGGCCAGTAATCGACCAGCGGAGATGAAAGAGATCACCTGTCGTCATTCTGATCTCTGACAGGTGCGATACCTATTTTAGAAACATTAATTGCTGCCAGGGGGCAGCTACGGAAAAAAGCAACCATGCTGTTCAAACAGGTGCTGCCCCTTCCATCGAGAACTGACCGAAGCTGAAGCGGTCAACGAAAACCCTAAAGTACAACAAAGAGATTAGGAGAGTTAGTTATCACCAGTTCGACCCACGGGCTATAGGGGTCGACAATAAACACACCTCTTAGTTTGTTTTTATATAGGGCGACTGAATTATTTCGTTTAAAACGAGCCACGAGCAAATTGCAGCACGCGACGGTTTCTGAAATACACGCCTAATTTCATAAGGAAAATCACATTTATTAACATTTTGTTGGTTTCGTTTTGTTTTCGTTTGATTTTCGCATAACCAAATTAATAAATCAGAAACACATCTTAGTAGAAGAACTCTTACGCAGAGCTGTGGTTCCCGAACCGATGTCCGGATCGTAAAAGCGTAGGAGCGGTCAGTTGAAAACCCGACTCGCGACGGTCAACGCGGACACGGAAGCCATGTCTGGCCGTCGCGTTTACGATTTCCGACGTTGGACAAGGGAGTAGCTCCAAATTATCATCGATGGAGCGCAGCCTCTCTCTACTGTATCGTTGTTCATGGTAGGTGCTCGACTGAGTTCAATTCTTGGCCCCGCTGTAAAACATTCGCAGCAAGAACTCGTCCAGTTACAACCACAGCAAAAAACTGTCCCTCCTTTCTCGCAGTACCAAAAAACAAAGGAAACTTATATGAACTAAGTTTCTTGCCTTGAACACCCTATCCACGGAACAAGACACAACGAGTCTGTTTCCCAACCGTCTTCAAGTCTAATGTAAACAAATGCTTGTTGAGCTATCCTCTTGGATAACCATTCCATCTTCAGTAATCTTCTGCCCATTCCACCTATTGTCTCCGGACCTCTTGTGGAGGCGATCATCATCTAGCTGACGATCTCTGTAACCCTTATCGCCCGGACCTTGATAAGCGATGACCCATCAGTAAAATAAAAACAACTGTGGATGCCGGTTAAGCCTACTTCCGACGAAAACCGATTCAAATAAGTAACCTTAGTACTTTTTATGTAAAGTTTTATTATTTTTGATGCAGGTGTGTCTGTGCCGCAAAAAATGACGATATTTTTTTTTTTTTAATTACATTACGACTTTTATCATTATGTAAGATAATGAAGAATGGCAAAAATGAATCGTGGACGAGTCCATTGTGGGTGGGACGTCGAGAAAGAAATAAAGGCGACTTGATAACTGTTAAGAAGAAAAAGGTTCGGCAGTGCAAAAAGAACTTGAACAACGACGGTTTCAAAAAACGCGAAGAGCCGAAACGCTTGGTGATCGGACTATCGATGTACCGGAAGAATGCGAGTTTTGTGTCCGCTGACTAAAAATACGGAATGAAGGAATCCCCTGACTTGTACTTCACCAAAACGCTTGTAGAACAATTGCTTCAGTTCACGCTCGGATAGACAATGCAGAGCAAATTGCTTTCCAATCGAATGTATATACGAACGAGTTTCTAGCGTAAACCAAGTCTGTGACCTCAGCAAGAAAAAGACTTTCATGAGACAAAAGTATGTCAAAAGATTGTTTAATATGTGTGCGTAGCCGGCGTAAACCATCCGGTAATGACAAATAAAGAAAACCAAAGTTTTTTCATATA
The DNA here is from genome assembly GCA_963556195.1 of Sepiola atlantica. Lineage (NCBI taxonomy): Eukaryota > Metazoa > Mollusca > Cephalopoda > Sepiida > Sepiolidae > Sepiola > Sepiola atlantica. The sequence goes on along the minus strand of OY744532.1, from coordinate 75,114,474 downwards.
CGTTCTGTTCTTTGTCATTCTTGTTGGACCTTAACGGGTACCCTGAAAGAACGGGTAATGCAACAATTAAACTTTTATCATTAAACTTTTATCATTTAACTTTTATCATTAAACTTACTTAAACACAAACAGTTGTCGTCTTGTTTACAAATAATACTAATACTTCAAGTTTGCTCCTGTTGATGCTTGATATGATGTCGCTTGGAGAAATAGATACACATAGCAACATAAACAAACATAAGAGGTTTATGTAGTTTGCTTGAAGCATTGTTTATTAGTATATAGAAATGTGATACTTAGAAGGCAATACAATGCAGAGGTGTGACGGATAGACACAAGTTGGAGCAAATAAGACATAATGGTGAAACAAATGAAATAGTTTCACCCTTAATACAATTTATACATACACACACACACACACACGCACATATATATATATATATATATATATATATATATATATATATATATATATATATATATATATATTCACAAACATATATATATCTGTCTATCTACACACTGTTACAATGTTATGTAATACCTGTATCAAGATGGTCTGGTGGAAATTCCGTATGATATAATATTTTTTTTAATATTTCGGGAACTCTTTTCTTCTTCAGAACTGTGCTCAACTCAAGTTCAAGCGTGCATATGAAGGAAGCCGTAGGATGCAGTTTTTCCATAAAAATTAAACATACATAGAATTTATTTTGCTTGCACAAAAACATTGTGAAACAAAACTAAACTTCTGTTTCTTCTACAAATTTTTGTTCTCTAATTTTATAATTAAATTTAATGGAGATAGCATATTGCCCAAAGAAAAATTACAAAGTCTATCCATACAAAATATTTGTTTTAGTGACAACTTGTTAAGACAATCATGTATAAAAAGTTCGCAGAGAATGAGAGTTCAGTGTCCAAGGAACGTTCCAAGTGAAAGAAGATATTTTATCTGTAAGGAGAACTCTAGTACACATGTTTGTTTCGGCTGGCGCCGCGTTACCTTACATAGGTGTAAATAGAATAGGCATGGTGATGTATGTGTGTGTATTAGCGTGCATGTTTTGGCAGTAACAGAGTGCATTATGAACTATGCACATGCGTTCGTTTAGTCGTGTGTATATGTTGTCGCTGTGTTTAGTAGTCTGTGAAAGTCTCTCGTCATTTGTGTGATATTTGCCGAGGGCCGTTTGACCCAAAGGGCCTACCCAGAATGTGTCGTACGCACGTGTGTTGTCCCTGAAAGAAACGGAAGAAAGAGGGGAGGGGGAAAACACTGACGCGCGAGATTCCGGGACTAAATATTTCTTGTGCTGTGATTGGTTGAAAGAAGCTACTGATTTGAGCTTCTAACCAATCAAGAGTCGATAGGTAAAAACAACATTCACCACCGCTGCTACCTGGAAAGTGGAATCTCGAGGTTTTCAGCGACTTGACGCTGATTAATATGAAGATGGTCTTAATTAGTGTCAAGTCGCCACAAACCTCGGGATTTCACTTTCCACTGTTAACGGAGTGATTGCCCAATACATCGGCGAGGGGTAATAATCAATATTAAATTGCCTCGGTCCATCAGGATCCTCTGACAACAGTCATCATTATTAATGATAATAAGGATGTCTATTTACTTCTTTCGTGTCTGTGTAAATTGGAATAAAATCCCGCTGATCAAAACAGATCGATTCTTCACATCCCGAAAAAAAACGGGACTAACCTAAATCACCTGTTCGTGCTTAGCCGGTGTTCATTTTATTGTGTTCTCCCATAATATATATCCCGTGTTTATAAAAAAAGCTGTCTATTACTAGTATTTATTTAAAAGGGGAAATGTTTTTTAATGATTTTTTTTTAAATTTAAAAGGGTCTTTATTTCTGTTTATCGTTTGTTTAGGCATGTTATCTTTCAGGTAGGTTTGGTACTCCCAAAACGCACCACACTTCAACACCCCCAAACAAAATATAACAAATAAAACAAATAAAATAAAATAACATTATACGGATAAAAAATAAAATTTTATATGTAGACAAAGAAGATAATTTGTTAGGTATACATACCCCTCAACCTACTATTTTATATATTAACGTAAATAAAAGACCACCCCAGACTGATCCCTCTGTTCCCACTCACCTCCAACACACCCACTCAAAAATGAACAATCCACAACAGCTATTAACACACATTATTATTTATTTTCTCTACTATATAAGATATCCAATTTCCTGATTAGCCAACAAGAAATACCGAACCTAATAGTCACTATTTTAACAATTCTCTAAAATGAAATCTTTAGCTAGTGTTGGTGTTTTGGGAAGGTACCAAATGTCAGGAAACACTGCCCTTTTACCATCGCACGCACGAGTTAATCCGCGAGTGTCAGGGGTTGTAAGAGAAAGATGAAAATGATACTAGGTCAAAATCAGAGGTGTAATACATACTATTATTTTTATTTGGATCTTAGGGATTGGATATTACTTTTGCCATTTCGCATTTTATACGGATTTTAAACATACGGACTACATAATCTCCTATGAATATTATGGAACACTCAACCTTTTATGAACAAAATTAGATTTTTTTCAGAATTTTGAGTATTCCATTTTTACTTTTCTATTGGAGTTAATTACCCGAGTTATAGAATCATTTTGGTCAAGAAACGTTTGTCTTATGTATGTATTATGTGTATTCATTTTCAAAGTTGAATGTTTGCCGATAATATTTAAATCGTCGATTTTAGCCTCTGATGAGAAAGTATTTAACTTTGAAAATCCATGGGTTAAGGATAATGAGATCCCTCCTTGCATTTTAACTTATGATGATTTAATAAATATTGTATTTGTACAACTTTTATTTTCATCTTTAATTTTCTGAATATATATATATATATATATATATATATATATATATATATATATATATATATATATATATATATATATATATACGGGAGTAAATATGAAATGAGAGTTTTAGACAAAATGTGAAATTGAGTATGGAAATGTGGAAAAGCGGAGTAACAAACTAGCAAAAATAAGGACACGAACACGTCATTGTAGCTGGGCCAATATATTTCGGTCGTTGGTTGCGACCATATTCGTTTAGAAAAGAACTTTATTGGAAAAAACTCAGCAATTTATACAAAATTTGAAAAATATTTAATATAAGTTATAATTTTAAAATAATGCTTAGAGCTAGATTAATAACCGCCGGATGGCGGCTAGGTATTTGCTTGTATTTATATAAATGCAACACCCTATTAAATAATAATTGAGAAACCAGAAAAATATCTTACATACCACCTGAGAATTGAAACCCGCACTCCAAACTACTTGACCGAGATTTCTACCATTACCCAATCTAATAAACATTTAAAAACGTTTTATATATTTTTCCATATGAATATACATTAAGACGGAGAGAGAGAGAGAGAGAGAGAGAGGGCTACGCTGTGATACGACGGTCGCTTATATTAACAATACCGCATCTCTTGCTTTTAAAAAACTAACTATCGAGAAATTAGTCGATGATGATAAAATAACGAAAATTTCCTTTTAATTCTCTACGATTATTCGATATATATTTTAATTTTAGCGCCTCGAATTCACTTTTCGTCATTTTATTTAAGATGTAGAAACAAAATAAATGTATTGAAAACGAATAATCTTGAGATAAATCATTCCAGACTGAGGCAATTTAATTTTTTTCCCAATCCAGAGTGACCCATTTTTGGGGGAACTGGATTTTCCCTACATTAAAAACAGACCTTCGAAATTTATAAAATAATACAATTTTAATTTTTAAAAAGTACTTTTGACCCCACATGGACGCTTCGATGTTTCGTTTGTTTATTAAAAAGTTTTGTAAATAAAAGAAAAAAAACGCACCTACATTAAAATAATAAATATTTAATATCCCCCACCTAAATAATATAAATATTAACACGTTTTAATGTATATATTCATTAGAATTATAATAATTTAAATATAAATCGAACAATCGTAAAGTATGAAGTCATTTTAAAACAAGAATTCCGGACGCTTCGACGTTTCGTTTGTTTATTAAAAAGTTTTATAAATAAAAGAAAAAAAAAACGCACCTACATTAAAAAATAAATATTTAATATAAAAAATAAATATTTAATATATTCCCTTTCCCCCTTTTCCTTAGAAAAAAACAAACAAATCAGGATTATTATAGGTTTGTTTACAGAGTCACGTGCGTGTGCGATGGTCAACCGGAAGACACCGGTGAAGACCCAAATGCGTTCCTCTCGTCTTGCATTTTTCTGGGGGCCTTAAAACCTAATTGATCCGAGTCTTTTCTCTTTACTATATATACAGTATTTTAAAAGCCTGTGTTATATTATTGATAACACATCATATATTGCAATAGAACCAATACAAATGCTTCAATTGAATACACTAAAAATGGTTCCAAGTGAAAAAGCAACAGATTCTTTGAATTTATTTAACCGACTACAACTCTTGGCATTTTGGTTATGAGCAAACGGTAGTATCTGTTCTGATACTACCCTTCGTCTTTTCTGTCCTCAGTCAGTTAAGGAGAAATCCTTCTAGATTAAAGCGATTTTTGTTTTTGTCCCAATCTAGAGTGCCCCTTTTGGGGGAGCTGGATATTCCCCACATTAAAAACCGACCGTGTGTCTAACTCGTGGGAAGGTAAGTAAATAGGGACTACGGAAGCGAACTAGCGCGAACAGAGTCGCCGAAACACACAATGCGCTGGGGTTGATTCGCGCCAGGATAAGTTATTCAATAAAAAAAATGGCATGTCTGTTACACTTAAGTTTGAAATAGCATTTCTATCATAAAACGAACATGTTGAACGGACGCGTTTTATATTAGATACGCCCACGCTTATTTGTAAGAGGTTCTGTGCGCGATCCGGCGGTGACTCTTAAGTTAGAAATAACATTTTCGTCGATCTATCACACTCGTATTTGAAATAGCATTTTTGTTGGTAATGTCAAGTTTAAGTTTGAAATAGCATTTTCACCACTAAGCGCACCGATAAAATGGACGCATTTTTATTGTAAATGCTTCACACATCTCTACAAGAGACTTTCTTCTTCAGGACGTATGTCACGCTTAAGATTTAAATATCATTTGTATCGATCTGCCACGCTTAAGTGTAAAATAGAATTTTGTCGGTTTGTCACACTTATTTAAAAAAAAAGCATTTTTTGTTGGTCTGTCACGCTTAAGATTTTAAATATCATTTGTCTCGATCTGCCACGCTTAAGTTTCAAATAGCATGTTTGTTTGTTGGTCTGTCATGCTAAATTAAAAATAGTATTGGTAAATGCTTCTGTCCATCCTTATACGAGGCTCTATCCGTTTGTCTCTTGTTTTCACTTAAATTTGGAATAGCATTTTTTTTGTCTGTCATGCTTACGTTTGAAATAGCATTTTTGTCTGTCTACCATTTTGAAATAGCATTTTCATGACTAAACGCACAGGTTGAATGAACGTATCTTATTTTGGGTGCGTTCGTACACATCTATGAGAGGTTTTATCCGTCGGTAGGTCTGTCACGATTAACTTTGAAATTCCATTTTATGATGCGTTCACTAATCTCTATAGAAGGCTATGGACGTCCGTCAGTCTGTCACGATCAAGTTGGAAATAGTATTTTCAGCACAAAACGCACAGATTAAATGGACGCATCTTTAGAATATCCATTCTTGTTATTGTTGAATCATCTGCTGCAGACACAGATACGCATGCGTGTGTCCGTTTGCACACGCCCCCTGTCCTTCCACTTTCCCTCATTCTGTTTTACTATGTTTTAGATTCGTATGAATTACCCTAACCTACAAATGCAGCCCACTTACTTATGTCCGTGAACATTAATCGCCGTGTTGCCTCCATTTCTTGCCCCCCCCCCCTCTATTGAATTCCCTTCACTTCATTTTGTCCTTCGATTGGTTCGAAAGCGACACGTCATCGTTCAACCATCCAGTCTGTTCTCGGTTTCAGAATTATTGATCGCGCTATCGACCTCGCAATTTTTCTCTCGTCATGACCCACAAACAAAATGACTGCCGAAGAGGAACATATTGCCAACGCCATGACATGCAATCGTCGACTTACGATCTCGGCGATATACGGCTCTCTAACTTTACAACACCGCATCTGGAAACTTGAGTAAGAACGCTCACTCGATTATTAGCAGGTAGCAGCAGTTATATATCTCTTTCTTATCTCATAACCAGTGTTACCAACACAGATTTTCAAAAACCCGCTAGATCGGAACAAAAAAAATATCCAGAAAACCGCTAGATTTTAATTTTCCGTATTCTATATAAGAATATTACGAATATACTTCGTGTTTTCTATGCATATTTAAAAAATGTTATTTAAATTGTTATTTGACACTTTAATGTTATTTGTATTTAATTTTAAAAAACAAACGAGATGTAATTCGTGAACAATTTAGTTTAATGTTTTTTGTTGTTTTGTGCAAATGATTAGCAAAAGGTCGAGGCAGTATGTCATACTTAGTATGGAGATAGAGTTGCGACTCGTGCTTATACTACAGTTACAACATTAATAAAGTAATCTTTAACGTTTTAACGGCATTCTGAAAAGTCGTCAGGATCGTTTTCAGTCTACAAATCAGTCTTGTGTTTGGGATGTGTTACTGGTAGAGACTTGTTGATGTTAATGTATTCCACTCATCTCTTTTCACTATACGCTATCTGAAATGACCGGTGTGTGGGTGGCAAACGAAATTTCCAGCTTTTACAGGTAAAAATGGCTATCTGCTAAATTCAAATTTTACTAGCTAGATTCCAAATCAAATCTCTAGATCTAGCGGAGGAACCGCTAAATTGGCAACACTGCCCATAACCCTAAAAAATAAGCCATAAAATAAGAAATATATAGTTGACGCCATCTTCAGAATATGGTGCTTTCTTAAATTAGGACCCACGCTAAAATCGAATAGGCGTCGGTACTTTCCGGATGTTTACGATGCCAACTCGGTTGACCTACCTGCGTTCAAAAAATCAAAAACAAGGCTGGATTCACAAGTTGAAAACCCCCCAAACATTAACCAACATTTAAAGCAAAAAATGAAAGCAAAAAATAAATAAAATAAAATAAAAAGTAATACATTTAGTCAAATTGTATGAAAGAAATGTTTTTTAACGAAGAAATAAAATAAACAGACGATAAATTATAATTTTAAGTGTTTTTTTTTTGGGGGGGGGGGAATTATTTTTGATTTGTAATCGTTAGGTTTTAGGCTGTTTTTTGTTTTTTTACTGAAAATTACTTTTGGTTTCATTAGAGTTAAGGTTTATGTTAGGGTTGAGGGGTTAAGTTTTTTTTTTTTTTGCCTGAACATTTTTTTCCTTTAGCGATCAGGTTTCTCTTTCTGACAAAAGTTAATCACTCCTTCGGGAGACGTAGCAGCCAGTGATAGCCCGTGAAAATTCTTTGCAGTACTTTCGCGTTTCAATCAGCTGCAATCGCATTTCAATCAGTTGAAATGTTGACATGTCGTCTGCTTATTCGTTTCAATTAGTTGAAATGTTGACATGTCAGCTGCTTATTTTCTCGCAATTTGATTGGCTAACCGCTTCAGTACTTTCCGGCGGTTTACGTAAACATCCGGAAAATACCGACGCCAAGTCTATTTTTAGCATGGGTCCTTATCTAAGTAAGTCTAGTCAAACGATGGTAGACCGTTTTTATCTTATTAGGCACATTTTATACTACACAACATTCTTCTACAATCGGGTTTATGATAGAATTGTGAATAGATTATTAGCATTTTCAAGGATTTTTCAATTGGCCAGCTTGGAAGCCATTTTGAAAATATTACTTTTCTCTATATTATTTGAATTATTCGGACTACTGTTACCATCTTGGTTATTATTCTTGGCATGGCCCCGTAGCGCAACGGATAAAGTGCTAAGTGTAATCAGTTCTAAGTGACAATCTTCGGGAGGTTGAAGGTTCAATCCTCAGTACAGGCGATACTAAGAATATAATTAAGAATTACTTAAGACTTTCTATCAGGTCATGACCGACGGAACGGGAAGAATCTACCCCCCGTGTGAGAATAACGTCCAAGACGAGAACATTAGTTCAAGTAATCCAAATATTACAAATTATCAATTCTCATCTAAAAATCGAAACATTACTTTTCCCGCTGTTGGATTTTGGTCCACTTTTTATATCATCGATCACATTTAATACTATTGAAAATTGTTCAGAAATTTCAGCTATAATAATTAGTTTTATTGTCATGCGCATTTTAACGGATGTGGCGGCCATCTTCGATGCCATTTTGAAAAAGCACAAAGTGGAAACTTCAATACCTTTAATATGTAATTTTTTATTATGCAAGGGAACTATTCTACAAAAAAAAACATGAAGCTTGTAAGTTTTCAGTTTCAGGTTTCGAAATAACTATAAACCGTATTAATTTATTTACACTCCCAGTGACAGTACTGGATTTATTGAGGCTGACAAGTAATATACGAAATATGCAACAATATAAAAGCAGTGAACAAACGAATGTTCTCGCTTCGGTGACGAAACCAAAAAAAGAGAAAAAGGCGAGCGATGTTTTAGAAAATAGGTTACCCTCTCAGCAGTCAGCACAACAACGCAGGAAGGGAAGTCAACTTATTGAAAATGCTTTTTATATCGGTGGCCACGTTATTAATAAGATTGAAATAGGAAAAGTTTAGATTTATATTATTCTCGATTGTTTTTTCGTCTAGTATAATTTTCTATTTGACCTTCATTTATTTTACTGTCCAACCAGAACGAAATATTTGTTATACTAGCCAATCAGAATTAACGATTCATTTTACTGGCCAATCAGAACGATTTAGTTTACTGACCAATCAGAACGATTTTATGATGGATTTATTGTGTTCAAGTATTATGCTGTGACTTCTGTCTACCTTTTGTTAATCTATTATTTGCTTTACGCTCAACAACCTCACAGAATACATAATAGTAATCATCAGATGAAATCTTCTTCACTATTTCATCAGATAGACCCTGTGATAAACCAAAATACGACCCGAGGAACGCTAGAAAGCAAATGGCGTTAAATTCAACCCCCTTTTTTTCTCTGCGTTGTTTGATACTCTTCCTTTGTCACTGACTAAAAAAGAAGGGAATTCTCGTGGAAACGCGTTGACTAAAGATTTTAACCAATAAGAGACCCACACGTCAGTTGTTCAACGCGAAACGTCAGACCTCTATAAAGGAAACGAGTGAGGGGCCTGTTTCTTTCTCTTTTCACCCGAAAGACTTTGGAGGAACACACAAGGAGACGTTCTACTTTAGCCCGGCCTGTTGGCTGAGGCAAAAAGGGACACTGCCGAACTACGTACAAGCTGGTCATGACGAGTGCGCACATATCAACGCGTACATACACAGTAGATGACAAGGGAACCAACCTACACACTCACACATTATCATTGCCATAAATACACACCCATAAGCTTTCTATGACACACGCACAAACAATTAGAACACAAACACAAAATATAGACTTTTACATAAGAACATTTTTACGCAAAAATCACGAACTCTTAACTTTACTAATGCTTCACCCAAAATAAATTGTTGTTGATTAAAAAATGTTTTGTTATTTATAATAATGTTTTCTTTTACTTGTAAATTTTTACTGTCTAAAATGTTTTCTTTCTTTTCTTCGTCCATTCCCAAAAGTTAAGTTTAACCCTTCGCCATTTTTTGGTACCCCACGTGGTCGATTGACATACCCGTTATATCGATTATTATCTCTGGGCGCAAATAGGTCACAAATGGCTAAGTAAACCAAAATATTGCTTTCGACTAATTTCTCCACCGTATTTCCCTTAAAATAATTTGTAACGTCAACAGTTTTTATTCATCTAATAACATAAAACATTTAATCTTTAATTAATCAAGGCCCCTCTATTATAAATACCACAAGCCGCGTGGAGACTATAAATATGCCCCCTCCCCCAGCGTTGGATAGCATGTGGTGAATACCACGATTAGGTACTATCTTTCTTTCTTTAACCCTTCTTCGTCTATGAAGTGGAGAAACTCGCGAAATCTCGCAGAATCACGTTGGCCAAAGGATTTCGGCCAATAAGATACGGACTGACCGGCTTGACCACGCGTGATTTGAAATCTATAAGAAGGTACGCTTTCCTTCCTCATTCTCTCTTTTTCCCTCAGCGTTCTGAGACGAACGAACACACAAAGAACTCCCGTTGACCCCCCCCCACCAGCTCGAACGAGCTGTGTGGGGAGAGAGGAAGAAGAAAGGTAACCCTTTTCAATTCAAGAATCTATCTTTCAATTTAACGAACTTTTTCTCCAAACATACACGTTAAAATCGTCACACAAAAAGACATTCCTCACGCTCGTTCTACACACACAAAAAGACTTTCAGCCCGCTCGCATACATATACATACACACGCATACATATACATATATTTACGCTTACAATTATGTTTAAGTAAATAAATTGTTGTTTCTGTTAATATAAATGTTTTACGTTTTATTAACTTTACAAAATGTCTATTCTTGTGTTGTTTAGCTTCATCTTTCCTTCGCTTCCATTTTAATATAAGTTTTAAATAATAATGTTTTCTTCCTTTCTCTTTGTTTGTCTTAACTGTTTTATTTAATCTACACGTGGTCCGGTGATGGAATCCTAACAGTGAGAGTACGTGCCGTTACAAAGGCATCTATCACACTACCTATGGCCGGGAGATTCATTATCGCAAAACCATAATCCTTTGTTCTCCCTTTTGAATCTTCCGCCATACACACTTCCATAAGCATGCCGCCATATTGGTATCTTTCCAACATGTCGGTGGGGCCATAACCCCACAAGTATTTAATGAGTTCATGCTTTTATCTGCGTTTTGAATAATTCTATTATTTTTTTTTGGGGGGGGGGGCGATTAAAAATAATTGACACATTGGTTTCTTTGCGAATAGTAGTCTGTGACGCCACTTTTATAGATTAGGTAATGAGCATGATACCCTAGCACCGGCACTGACCCACTAAGATATAATAGACTCTTAACTTCATTTACTCTGTAAATACTTAACGACTCTTTAAAATTGAATAGGCGTAATTAGCTTCAACAATAATAACATTTTTCTCTGGGCCCTTAAAGACGAGCCACTTCAGATAATATAAAAAAAAGCATGAGCGGCCCGGGAGACCTAGACCCCCCTCCTTCCTTTGATCCTTACTTTAAACAGTCTCTTGTTTAGCTAATGTCTAAATCTAGCCGTGTCAGTACGATGCGATTATTGCAGGTCGGTCTATGTATGGTATTACCCTGAGTGAGACAGTTTTAATTTAGTTACTTATCTTATCAAGCGTTACAGCCTTGTGACTCGAGGGACCATTGCATCTCTCTCGTTGCGTGTAGATTCTTATATGGTTATAAAAATAACACGAAACACATTGAAAATAGTTTTGTTTTTCTTTTATTCGTATATTTAGTTTATCTGTGGCTGTCTAATTTAGTCAATACATCTGACGGGAGAAAGTTTTCTTTTTATAGATAACTTTTCTTTTCTGCTCTTTTTTGTTGTTGTCCATATGTTTTTAAGATAACGAAGTTTGAAAAATTCTGTAAAACAATGAAAAGACAAATAACCAAAATAGAATTATGTATCGAGCTTTAACCAACAGACATGACTCGAAAGTCACTTTTCACAAAATCACTTCGTATTATCTCATATAAATAGGGATTTTGTCCGTCTGTCTGTTCGTTAGTCACACTTTTTTTTCAACGTAAAAAATACATTGCGGAATTTGTCTAATTTCGAAATATCAGATATCTTAACTACTTTTAGAAATGGAAAAACTTGCATCAATAGTAAATAATAAATTCCCAACAAATAAAGCGGAGACCATGGCCGGAGATCGAAACCGAAATCTTGAGACAGACGTTCTACCAACTGAGCTATTTACGCTTTCTTACAAAACATTCCCTTAACAAAATAATTATAGCTTTGGTGTAACGTCATAGATTTATGATTTACGTCATGTTTCAAAACATGAATTCAAACATAAGCGATAATAATTAAAAAAAAAGAACTGGGTAAACTTAAACTACAATTATTTTAATAGTCCAAAACAATTTAACTATGTATTGTATGTAGTTTTTTTCACAATTATATAATTCTAGACAAGTAAATAGGAACACCCTCTTGCAGACAGCGAGAGAGAACGGGGTGACGCGGTAGCCTAGCAAAAATATGCGACCGGAGGGAGCATTTATTTGCTTGTTATACACAAAATGGATTAATCAATGCCTCTTTTATCGGGACATATTGGTTGAAATAATCTTGGGTTTAATTGAGAGTATACGGTAGATGTAGTGATTAGCTTTATTATGTCCTTCTCCTCTGCCTCCTTCTCCTCCTCCTCCTCCTCCTCCTCCTACTACTACTACTACTAACAACAACAACAACAACAATAACAATAATAATAATAATACTAACATAAGTAAAACAAAAATATAGAAGGAACACCACATGAACCCAAAGGGACTTGAAACTGCAAGAAATGTTATAAACTACCCCCCTCTCAAAAAGGACCCAGCCTCGGCTGATACCACACAAAATAGTGATGAAGGATCAAGAAGGATAGAAAGACCGAGGAGGAAGAGCACTAACCAGACCTCCACTGGAAGAGTGCGGAGAGTACTGGGGTATTAGGGAGGCTTATTGCCACTCAAATCCTAGTGAAGACCAATTGTCGCTGTCAGCGAAAAATCAATGGTAAGCGGCTGTTGTGATACGGCAAAGTCATTTGCAAAGGTTATCGAAAGAGGTGAAAAGTACTGGAAATCTGGGGAGGATTGTTGTCACCCAGACTCCATGGAACACCACCAGTTATTATCAGTGAGTAATCATTGATTATGACCTGTGTGAGAATGTTAAATTATGCTGGACCCTACTTGTGAAAAGGTATACGTTAGTTAGTATGAATTACGAATTAGGTGAAATTGATAAATTGAGTGCAGGTTAGGATGACATGTGATCTTGGTGAATGATTCATTCTCAATTTAATAACATATAGACAGGTTTTGGCCGAGTTCAAAGATCTGGGGTCAGCAAGGGTTAAGCACAAAGCGAGTGTGATTACGGTTATGCGATTGGTTGGTTGACGAAACAAAGGAATTATGACGCCACACTTGGGATTTGAGAAAGAGATAGTTTTTAGTGAGTCTACCAGTGAATTTTGAGTCGAGTAGACGTATCCAAGTATGCTCTGATACTTTGAAACTTTAAGCTAAGTCCGATGAGACGAAAATGAGCCATATCCCCCTGTCGTCAAGTAGAAATTACGTAATAAAATCAGGAATCTAGAGAAACAGACCAACTGGAAAACGGCAACTCTCTCCTAGGCGTTATCAAGAAAGAAAGGACCAATAAAAGTCTTTGGAACCTCTCAAGATTTGTCTTCCGACCTCTTTTTGTCGTTTAAAGAGTTTTGTTCCCAGAAAACAGATACACTACACTAGACGATCGACGACCGAGAAGAGAGATAGAACGATCAAGCAAATCTACGCAACGAAAAGACGAAAGTGAAGCAGAAATCTATGCGACGACGAATAACGATGAAGGAAAGAAGAAGAAAAAGGTAAATTTTGTTTGAATTTGAAGTGGATACTGGATTCGTATATGAGAAAAGAAAAAGAAAGTTGTAAAAAACACGGCACACACGCACACATACTGACTATGTTAAAGTAAGAGAAGAGACAAAGAAACACGACACATACTCATGTATACGTTGAAGGATATAATTAGCGATTGAACACTCTCCCACACACATTAGCGATTGAACAAACCCACACACGAGTCTAAGAATCTTATAGTACGTTTCAAGTCTTTCGATATTTTCGGAAGCGTTCCATATATGAGATTTAAAAGAGATTCATAAAGAACTATAAAGCAAGTAAAAAACGACAGTTGAAAGGCTTTTATTAACTTAAAAAAGAGACTTATTGTTACATAAAGAACTAGTAAGAATAAACAGTCTAAGGACGTTTTAATCATCTATAAGAAGTGGTAACGTTACAAGAACTCTAAGTGAGTACAAACAACAACAACAACAACAATAATAATAATAATAATAATAATAATAATAATAATAATAATAATAATAATAATAATAATAACTGGCATCAATCGGCATAATTTACCGTTAATAATATTCTTTTTGAAATAATAACTGTCCGTTACGGCCAATACTGTTTAGAAAAAAAATGACTTTCTTCTTCCGTAAAAATAATTATCATTGTCAGCTAAATATTTTTTAAATAAATAAAACGAATGTGTCTCATCTTTACTTTTTTTAATTGTGGCAATTTAATTCTTTGAAAAAAATCTGTCTTCTTACCGTAAAAATAATTGTCAGCTAAATATTCTTCACGTCAATAAAACAAATGTCACTTTTTGAAATGTATTTAAAATTGTACCGTTTTAGTCGATGGGACGACATAATTTGATTTTGAAGCAATACATTTTAAAATGGGTAACGAAATCTTTTTATCTTAGCAACATCAGATTAATCACCATATTTACGGATCGGGCGATCTCATTTCTTTACATGTCTATGAAAGATGATAACGTATGTACGAACAGAAAATGCCTTATCGTATTATTAAATAGATAACCAGAACATAGAAACAGAATCGTTACTGGCAGCTGCACAAAACAATGCGATCAGAAAAAAACTACATAAAAGTCAAGATAGACAAAACCAAGGAAAACAGCAAACGTAGATTCTGTGGAGCAAGAGACGAAACGGTAAACCAGATCATAAATGAATGCAATCTGTCTCAAAAAGGATTATGAAAATAGACATGACTGGGTTGGAAAGGTAGTCCACTGGGAACTGTGCAAACGACTACACTCTGAACATGCAGATAAATGATACAAGCACAAATCGGATTAAGTATTGGAAAACTAAAGGCATAAAATCCTCTGGGGCACGGAAATACAAACGGAAAAAAATATATACAAGCAAAAAGACCAGACATGGTAATAGTCAACAAGAAAAGAAAAATGCTCTGCATAATCGTAGATTTCGCCGTCCCAGCATATCACGGGGTGAAGTTGAAGGAGACAAGAAAACTAAGCAAATACATAAGGCTTGCCGGAGAGCTGAAGGGAATATGGAACATGAAAAAACTACAGTAATACCAATCATTGTAGGAGTACGAGGAACAGTTTTGAAAACAAAAAACCGGAAAAAAAAAGGCAAGGAGAAATTGGAATCAAAAGTTAGGACTGATACCATACAGAACATGACACCGATGGAAACAGCTGAAATATTAAGAAAATCACAGAGTGCGGAAACCAAGCCTACATAAAAAGGCGACACGGACCAACCACAGATAAGCTCAAATAGGATATCACTACGTAAATAGAGCTAGAAATATAGATGGAACATAATAATACAAGCCTAAGAGAACAGAGACTGACTAGATAGATATGTTAAAAACGTCGGTGGCACCAAAATCGGTTCATACCACAGAAAGTGGGAGTGAAGGATCTAGGAGGATGGAAAGATCGAGGAGGAAAAGCACCATTCAGTTCTTCATTGGAAGACCACGGCGAGTATTGGAATCCTGGCTTATTACCACTCAAATTCTAGAGAGAGCCATCGGCGGTTATCAGCAAAAAAATCAATGCTAAACAGCTGTTGCAAGAACGCAAAGTGTTTTGCAATAGTAATCGAACGAAACAAAGAATACTGGAAATTTGTGGAGACTTGCTGTCATCCAGACTCCAGGAACACTACTTGTTTTTGCTAGTGAGCGATCACTGGTAATGACTCGTGTGTAAACTCCCGGTGAGGAAATAATAATAATAATTGCCTGAAGTAGTAAATATTATACGACAAGATGTACCCCTGCTTTTTTTAGGCTTTGGAACCGGGATAATACTATGCTGTACCCAGTGAAGACATTACTCACTACTGATCCCTTAAATATCACATAACGATATAAACCCTTATATTTCAAAGGTTAGGTTAAGTCAGACACAGGACTAATACTATGTAAGATCCTAACTTCCTTCATAATGGTCTGTTAGCATATATAGCTAAATAGTATGCAATGAGATGGGCATTGTTTTTCAAAGGTTAGCATAATCTTGGCCTGTTCCATACTTATCTAGCAGTGTAGCAACAGTGAGACGAGTGTGGAACGAACTAATAATTTCTCGTCTAGCTCGGGAATCTCCGGAATCATTCGGATGGAAAGATATAGTGGTTGGTTGAACAGAAGTTAAACGTTTACCTGAAGGATGAGTGCGTCTTCCGGTATATACAGATAAAATTATCGGCGTAGATGTTAATTGGGCCATTTACCGGAAATGGATAGCCGGTTGCTCTTAACAACAAAATTAGGCCGTGTTTTTGTTGTTTCTTTTAAAAAGAAGCTAAACAATTAGGTTGTGATAAGTTTTCCCGGCTAGTATGACACTTAGCTAACTATCAAGGGGGCACGGGATAATCGAAACCAATCAATAGTTTTATACGCTGCATTAGTCTTGTATGACACATATCGACCGCAGATACGTTCTCATGAGACGTTTGCCTTTCTCGCCCTCTTACGTTCCTGTAAGCCCACCAAAGAACTATTGTGGTCATTTACACACTATACAAGTTAGAAAAAGGTATGAAACCCTATGCCCCCATAGTAGTAAGGAAAATAGTAACTTAAATTAAAATATTCTTATACACTGAACCATTTACAATAGGTATAGTGTTTCGAGTCCAACATTCAAACTCCTTAGTCTAACATTCACCGGTAACATGAATTGGAGTAAATACATAGAATATACTGTTACGTCTGCTGCAAAGAAGGTTGGCTGTCTCTACCGGGCTAGTAAACCTTTTACATCTACCAGTATCCTATATATAAATAAAGCAACCATTCGTCTATGCATGAAATATTGTTACCACATCTGGGCTGGTGCACCAACCACTAATCTCCCCCTCTTGGACAGAGTACAAAAAAGAGTCTCTAACTTAATAGGTCCCGCACCGTCTGCCAAGCTCCGACCCCTGTCCCATCGCCGCAATCTTACATACCTGTGTTTGTTTTACAAGTATTTCCACGGAATGTGTTCAAACAAACTTACTGCATTTGTACCCCTCAACGTGAACACCCCTGACAACCCCGACCAGCAGCAAAATTTCACCCCTTTTACACTAACAGCTTCTTTCCTCGGGCCGCTTACCTTTCGAATTCCTCCCTGCTTCCTGGTTTCCCGACTGTACTAACATGTAATTATTTAAATGTAATATGAACAAATACCTTGCTATACAACTCTCCACTATAAATCTGGCCCCTAATCATAGTAGCCCCTTACGTCTCAGTGACAATGTGTCTTGTTTGAGGTGAATAAAAGTATAAAAACACCAAAAGGATTTACGTCATAAAACAGACAGACCCCACCAGTACAGAGCAACGAAACTAGACTTTAAGGGTGCAGATAAGTTAGTTTATATTCGCAATGTTGGGTTCAATTGACTCTTTCACCTTTCACTAGATTTGTACTGCTCTAAAAGCATACCCATGCCCTCCTCGTACGCCTGAAGAACTAACGAACTACATTGATTTTGTAGGGAGAAAGCTATCGATAACAATAACCGAGAAAGAGACTGGGTTTACTATATGCCACCGACAATAAAGATATGTCATTATATTGTCGTAAATCAGTGTGTTGTCATTCTTTTATGCGCAGTAAAAAATATAACACAACAAATCAGTGGCTTCGGCGAACGAATTTGAGGGTGACACATCGGTTTCTTTTTAAATTCGTAACTGAAGTAATAACAAAACTTAGAAAAAGGGAGGAAAAGACGGTTTCTGTAGATATAAACAACGTGTTTGTCACTGGAACTTCCTCGTGTGGTATACTCCTCTTCCAATAACACCGTTTTCAATACTCGGGAACAACGAGAAATATCGTACAACGTATGTCAGTTTTTTGTTGCATGAATTTAGAAAAAGGCGCCCAGCTGTATGCAAGAAAAACTTTATACGAAAACAAATTTGCGAAAATAATATTCAGCATTCTTTTATCATATTTATTCAATGGATCCATCGTTCACGTCGAAGGATCTTTCAATGTCAACCGGATGATGTCATCCATTAAAACAGAGATGGGGGATAACTGTGCACAGTGGATGACGCCACAAAAACGATGATGTCGTCCGAGGAAGACAATGGAAACGGTCCCGAATTTCTAAGTACCCTCTAAGGGAACTATGGTGGCAGCATCCCTCTTAAAACTTCAAATATATCCTACTTTGATGACATTTAAATCATATGTATAAAAATTCCCGGAATAGACAATAGAAGTGGTCCAGAATCGCTATGTACCCCTCAATGTGTCGAACCTCTATGTGCTCCCTTTAAGGGAACTATGGCGGCAGGACCCCCTTAAAATACGTATATCCGATTTTAATGAAATTTAAACCATATGTATAAGATACTAAGTCAGAGAGTTCTCTAAAATTTCAGTTTCTTTCGACTATATTAGGGGCAAAAAGGGGTAATAAAAAAAAAAGTAATATGGCGTCATGCGCATAATGAACATGGACATAGTTTTCCTTATTAAATCCCGAGCAACGGCTGATATTTCTGCTAGTTTGAAACATTTGCAAAATAACCAAAATCTTTCAAAGTTCCCAAAACTTCAAGAACATTTTTACTAACCCTAACCCTAACCCGCACTCTAATACTTGACATTTTGGAAAACACTCTGAATTAATGTCTTATGCATATGATTTAAATGTCATTAAAATTAGATATACGTACTTGAAGTTCCCTTAGAAGAGGCAAATAATAATTCGACACATTGAGGGGCGCGTAGAGATTCGGGACCACTTCTGTTGTCTTCACCGGAAAATTTTATACATACATTTCATCAATTGGATATGCGTATTTGAATTCAGGAAGGAAATCGAAAACTGTTTTCGTTTCTAGACAATTTCACCGAAGATACTCCCAGATTGAAATAAACTCGTATAAAAAGAAAATGGCAACACATCGAAAATTTGCCATGAAAATAGAAAAAATATTTTTCTTAAATAATCGAAAATTATATGTTGTAGGCAGTTGGTACGAACCTAATTTTAAAAATATTATTTATCGGAAAACTATCAGACCTATCCAGTGTTGACCGGGTATCAAAGATCTTGAACTAATAAAACTTGGAAAATATATTAATGTCGTAATTCCACGCATTTATGATTTATATAGTACAATTATGTACTATTAATTTCACAATTCGTTTACAAAAATAAACCATTTGTTTCGAAAACTGTCATTCATTATCATCATCCAGTCGTGCTAGAATCTTAACTCCATCTTTGCTCTATCAACCAGCACACTAGGTTAGTCGGCAAAGGTGAATTGTGAGTCCTCTGTAAATTGCTTGACGTTAGTCCTGTGCAGTCTCTCCAATGAACTGCATCCCTGTTTTGGAACCCACAAAATTACATCGCTGACGATTTCAGCCTCATGTAGCCCGATGATCGTCCCAGTGGTCGTGCTACGGTAAAAAAAAATAAGTTGTAGGTATAACTCAGTTGTGTGTGTGCACGTGTGTGTGATACCGTCGTGGCCAAGTATCCCAAGCGCTGTCTGTTGATCGTTGTCCGGTCGTGTCAGCCCCAGTGATACTCTTCTTTATCCGACGACGACTCGTTGACCCTCGGCCTCTCTTGGCGATCTCCCCGAACCCTACTCTTCTTGACAGCCAGTATCCCAAATATATTTACTCGTGACCAGAAATCCTAAATGTCCGGTCTTACTCCCAGTTACCTCCAGCCGATAATCGGAACTGACCACATCCGTTTTTTCTCAGCTTATCGCTATCCAACCACTCAGAAACTAAGAGCCGACTGTCAGGGTGACATCCCGTCTTGGGAGTTCAATAGATTTGCCGGCCTCTCGTTCGCCGTCAACTTATTCATCATTTCTCGGCTGTCCCGGCTACGTGTGGGGGCAGTCCATCGTATTATACTTAGACCTGTAATAGTTATAAGCAAATCTGTTTTCTCTCTCTCTCTTTCTCTCTCTGTCTCTCTCTATATATATCTTTCTCTCTATCTTTCTCTCTCTCTTTCTCTCTCTTTCTCTCGCTTTCTATCTCTCTCTTTCTCTCTCTTTCTCTCTCTTTCTCTCCATCTTTCTCTCTCTCCCTCTCTCTATCTATCTTTCTTTCTCTCTTTCTCTCTCTCTTTCTCTCTCTTTCTCTCTCTTTCTCTCTCTCTTTCGCTCTCTCTCTCGCTCTCTCCTGCTTTCTCAGATCTGAACATTAAATGACCGTTGATATGCGTTAAACATAATGACACAACCAATTACTATATATTATTACATTACAATTTTTTGATAATTCAAAACAAGATTTAAACATCCGCGGAAACGTGCTGATTCCATATATGCCATTGGTGTTGCTCAAGAATCAAACATTGACAACATTGTTTTTCTTTAATATGATGTATTTTCTTGTTGTTTCTATTTTGATCTAACCACTTTCTTTTCTTTTGCCATTGTAAATATCTATGATAAATAAAAAAAAAGAAAAAAAAGAAAATCAAGAGGAAGTAACATTGACAACTTATGCGTGGACAGCCACACACACATCTTTGCGTTATATATGTATAGATATTTTGTGTAAGCAAACTGTCGGATTTAGCGCACCTTCCTTTGTATAGGAATGTTTGTTTGAGACAACGAAAGAATAGAAAGAATTACAAGTATTCGATTTATTTAGATACGCGGAAATACCAGGTTGGTGTCTGAATACCCCCCCCCCCCCTGGAAATGAAAGACGCCTGGATAACTTATATATACAACTCTCTGATCAACTGAACTGGATATCTTGCATTTTGTTTGCCCCCCTTCTACAATCGCCACTGTCTATGACACCTCAGCGAGGGGCTATACAACATATACGCCTATGGCATACATCGTAACCGCCTGTACGTCAATCACGTACACCCCTGCTGCGTTTAAAATGACAAAATATATTTTTATGTATTTATTTCAAACATAAAAAAGAATGTTTTCTCATGCTTCAATAATTTCTCATGGCCGATCCATTAAATACACGTTGTCCATTATGAGTTTGAAAGCGCACAAGAAGAAAAAAAACAGTATTTACTAAATACCAGGTTGTCTTATTGATCACTAAATTGACTTGTTAATGAGTTATTCGTTATTACATACATATTTTAGCGTCAATTTAACCACAGCCTCTGGTGCTACGAGATCAAGCTGTCTGAAGATATTGGCTTCCTGACCAAAAATGCACCAAACATTGATGTTTTATTGTTCTATTTTTTCTCGTTGCAAAACTTAATCATGTTCGGTAAAGCCAAAAACAACAAAAAAACAACAATTTACGTTCTCCCCCTTCCCCTCTCCCTCCTTTCCCCAAAACATTTACCAAAATGAGCGAATTCAGCATAAAATAACCCGAAAAGAGTTGATATGCCGTAAAACAAAACAACCAAACCAAACACCATGAATAAACATTTGAAGATATAAAGAACTTGAAGCATAAAAACTTTTAGCAAAATGACCGGATTCAGCATAAAATAACCTGAAAAGGGTTGATATGCCGTAAAACAAAACAACCAAACCAAACACCATGAATAAACATTTGAAGATATAAAGAACTTGAAGCATAAAAACTTTTAGCAAAATGACCGGATTCAGCATAAAATAACCCGGAAAGAGTTGATATGCCGTAAAACAAAACAACCAAACAACCCTAACCACATCCACCACATTAGCCAGTTCTTGGAATAGTTGCGTTAACTTCATAATTAACCCCTTCTTTATCAGTTTCATTTGCCCCCATTCTGCTGCGAACCTTAATACTCAAACACGAAGTGGAGATGGAATCGAAGGGACAAATCGTTCCTTCCTCATTTTCATTACTGATGGTCAAGAGACAAAACGGTAATCATAACTTTCCTTTTTTTAAGAACTTAACTCGATATTTGACCATTTCCTTCTTGTGTTTACTTTTCTATTGGAATGTAGTCTCTTGTCTCTTTTATTAAACGTTATCTATTTCTTCCTTTGTAGCTTTCATTATAACTATTGGATAAAATTGATACCCTCAGTATGAAGCGTCAACTCCCTTTTTTTCCGAGGACGCCATGTAGTTACATTGCCAATAAAGTAATATCGTTTTAAGGCCATAATTTCAAAATGAAACCAGATGAAAGATAGTGTCGTGAAGAGCGGTGTTACCTAACGCCGAACCCTCCGACCAGGATGAGATGAGGGGTCCATGCATGCTTGGAACGGGAGGGAATGGTTTTAGCAACGCACACGTGGAATCTTTAGTTTCAGCTTTTGTCACTTTACTTAAAATATTGATAACTACAGAAGTATATAGAGTCTCTTTTAACGGTAATAGCGTATTAAAAAATGT
Source organism: Sepiola atlantica (assembly GCA_963556195.1). Classification (NCBI taxonomy): domain Eukaryota; kingdom Metazoa; phylum Mollusca; class Cephalopoda; order Sepiida; family Sepiolidae; genus Sepiola; species Sepiola atlantica. The sequence continues at coordinate 75,091,979 of OY744532.1, read as the reverse complement.
CACAGCACATGTGCGTTAATCCGGCCCAAACTTAATTTCCGCCATGCTTCAATTCTAAAAAAAACAAACGCTATGGTGTTAAATTTGAACACTTACATTTCTTATAAAATAAATAATGAATAAAAACTAAGTTTTTCATTAATATATCCTGATGAATAGGGTGATATAACACTCGACATACCTCGAAGTTAACAATACAAACTTACTGATCGTGCAAGCCACCACAAAGAGTCCAAGATTGGGAAATAGTAATAATAATAATAATAATAATAATAATAATAATAATAATAACAATAATAATAATAATAATAATAATAATCATAATAATAATAATAATAATAATAATAATAATAATAATAATAATAATAATAATAATAATCAAGGACAAAAAACTCTTAGAAACCATATTATATAGTAGAAATCTTATAAAATAAATAGATACCTGGTCAGTATTCATTGTAAGGTACTCTAGACCCTTCATAGTCTAGACAAAATAAGAACGACACCTGAACCATAAAACTAGGAAACTAATTACCATGCACAATGTGAAAGATGATACTGACAGACTCTGTGTAAAAAGGTGATGAAGGTAAGTAAAGATGACTGTGTGGATGATTAAAACAATACATAATCCAGAACAAAGAAAGACCGATCATCACAGCAAGATGCGCCGCGCAAAAAAACAAAATATGGAGCGGCAAAACTGGAAACAAAAAAGCCGAGAAAAGAAAAAAATAGGAAAAGAAGCAGCTACATGGACGATCTACAAGATTGGTCAGAGATGAGATAGTTGAAAACACATCGACATGGCTACAAAAAGAACACTTAAACAGAGAAACGGTATCGCTACTGACAGCTGAACAGAAAAACGCGATTAGAACAGATAAGGTAATGTAAAAAAATAATGACGAAAAGTCTATCCATATAATATGTATAAGCTTCATTTACTACTTAATAGAAAAACCAAAAGTAAAGAGTTTAGAGGAAAATAGTTAGGAAGAGTTCAAAGGGTCTAGCTAGACAAAGGAAGTGTTGCTTTGTCCGTATGTGTGTGGACTTGAGCGTAAGTGAGTTCGTGAGACTTTGTATAAGCTGCTGCTGCTGCCGCTGATGATGATGATGAAATCCCATAACGTCAAAGGAACGTCGTCGGGGAGTATGGCATATATTTATCTGTCATGACTTTTCTGTGGGCATGATAGAACCTTGTGGAGCCCATGTTTCTCCAGACCGCATACAGAACCTGGTATTTCCAAATGGTCACTCATTTAGTACTCGCCAGGCTCAACGTCGCTTAGCTTCGGTGATCTAACGGTAACCGGTGTGTCAATTATCGCTATATTTTAGTAGTCCATGACTATTGTGATGTTTGTCGAGATGCTAGTGGCCAAGAGGCCACGACCAGAGTTTATTTGCCTGCGAGAAGTTTGTGTAGTAGTGTTATAGCTGACAAGGGTTCGTTTAGAAAGTTGAGTCTTCCACTTCCTCTCACTGGCGACTGTGTTTGAATTCTCACTTATATAGTCAATGCGAACAGGTGCTCGGCTCCAGGATGCGACTTTTTCTCATTGGTCGAAGTCGATTATAGGCAACCAATCAAAATTGAGTATTTTAATAGAATTTATCATTTTTTTATTATTTACGAGTTGACTGTACAATCAGGAGTAAAGAGTTAAGAAAAAAAGAGTTAGGAATAGTTCAAAAGGTATAATCGAAAAAAAGTGCTGTTTTTGTCTGTATGCGTATGGACTGTGTATGAGCGAATCAATGAGAGCGCGTCTAAGCTGTACATATATTAATCCATGACTGTAACTTGTGTTGTTTGACGAGATGCCAGTAGCCAAGGGGCTACGATCAGATTTCGTTTGCCTACAAGAAGTCTGTGTAGTAGTGTTATGACTGACAAGGGTTCGTTTGGCAAGCTGAGTCTCTCACTGGCGACAGCGTTTAGGTTTCCGCTTATATAGTCAAAATGAAGAGGTGCTCGGTTCCATGACCAAATATTTCTGATTGGTTAAAGTTCGATATCGGTAACTAATCAAGATTGAGTATCTTGATAGAATTAATCTTTTTTTTTAATTTACGACTTGACGAAAGATCTAGACGACGAAAGTATTGGTTTTGTCCGTATGTGTGTGGACTGTTTGTTGTAAGCGAGTTCGCGAGACTTTGTATAAGCTATCGCTATATTTAGTAGTCAGTGGTCAGATTTAGTAATCTGCAAGTGGCCTGTGTAATAATGTTATGACCGACATACGTTTGTTTGGCAAGTTAAGTCTATCACTGCTGGCAGTGTTTCGGTTCTTAGTTAAGTAACAGATGCGGAGGTGCTCGGCTCTCAAGAAAAAAAAAAACTCTTTCCGGTTGGTTGTAGTCCGGTATAAGCAACCAATCGAGATTGAATATTTTGATAGAATTAACCAATCAATATTAAGTATTGCAGCCAATAAATATCAAATATGTTACAGAAGTCGCTCCTCGAGTGCTTGTTGTTGTTGTTGTTGCTATTACTGTTGGAACAGGGGGGCGCACACGTATTTTTGAGTCTATAGAGAACAAAAGAAAGTCTGAAAAGTGTTCCTTCAAAGGAAGCAAGTCACTCTGTTGAAAGCCTTTGAATTAATTTTCTGAAAGATTTTAACTTTTTACGTTGGTATGACAAGTATTTTCTTTCTAGTGATGAATGGATATACCAAAATGGAGCTGCACAAGTATTTTTTTTTGAATCTATAAAAAAATAACTAGGAAGACAGACAGAAACTACATTCTATTTGTATATACATGCAATGCCTTGCTCACTGAGGCGCGTAATGTTTGTCAACGGTTTCGTTTGAGTGCACCCACGTCCGTATATCAAACTTTAAATTGTACTCAACACGTATGTAGATGATTTATCAATTTTAAAATGCGTCGTCGAAAAACCAAAACAATGTTGTATCAGATTTTTATCTTGTAGTTCAGATGAAATAGAATGATTATGTGCGTCTCGCATGAAGAGTTCGCTCCTTTTTTTTAAAACTACATTCTTACGTTGGTCACTCATAGGCTCTAAAATTACTAGAGAATTTTACAAAATGTGGCATGAATCATCGTTTAAATGTTGGGTGGTCATATCAAGACCACTACTGTTAGTACTAATACTACTATATTACAAAACAAAACAATAAAAGATTTACAGACTTACAAACTATTCGACAGAATAACACCAAATTTGATCTGAAGTATCCTTCGGATACCGGGTTCTTCCCCATACTCTTCTTCTTTTTCTTCTTTAAACAATATACACTCAGAGGTTCCGGGACGATTGGTCAGAATTGCACCAAAGTTGGCACGAAGAAACCTTGCCTAGGAGATTGCTTGAGTTGTTCATTACAAAAATTCTTAATTCTAAAGTCTTACCTTTTAATGCAACGTTAAAGATCAGCTCGCCTTTAAATTTTATTTGTTCACCAGTCTTCTTTTTTGAAGCCTATGGTCATACGACAATTCCCCACTTTTTTATGCGGTCGTTTGCATTATTGTTATACTCTGCGAGATATTTCAAGCTGCAGCGGTTGAACAGTAGAGAGAAGACGAATCAGTGTTGCATCGTATGGTCCTCCTCTCCACATTCGCAGAGGGTTGGATCAATTTTGTAGTCCTATCTCGCTATAGAAACTTTTGATCACCCCATTTTCGTTCTCAAGCGGTTGGGTGTTTTCCACTTGACCAGGGTGCTTCTAAACCGGGATGAAGAGCATCAGAAGGGGGGTCCCATTTCAGTAAGAGATGGGCATTATATAGCTGTCTGGTCCACAGCTGTAGTCTAGTCTCTTTCCGAGATGTTGTTAGGGGTTCAACATGGCTTAGGAAGCCTCTCCTTGTCTTTAGTCGTTGGACAAGTTCATGAACGCGATTGTTGGTTGGTAGGCTTCAGGCAGCCAGTGATCAAGCGGCAGGTGTTGTTTAATGCTGAGTCTATTTTTTTGCCATGCGTTGATCTCTCTCAGTCAGAACAAGCATACATTTGGGTGGTGGGGAGGTCAGCCCTTCCTTTTTTTGTACTAATCTTGTTGCCTCCCCGAGAGCTTCGTCCTTTCATTTCCAGCTGCCCTCCCGCCTCCAGCTTGACATATTCAGCATCGTTGTCACGTGTGACGCCTGCCCTTCCCCCTTGCCTTGGGGTTGGCATTGGTGTTAGTAGTCCGAGTACAGGGGGGGGGGGGGTGACCTGCACTGAGTGTACCGGGAAACCCGAAGGTCAAGGCTATTTCCCCTTTTCTTCGAGCCAGCCCCTTTCGCGCCGTTTTCGAATTAGTGCCAGCAGGATCAGAGTCCGAGGCGGACGTATCTGATCTTGCTCTCCGTCGTACGACGTTAAACTTTTCAAGAACCCCATTTTTGCGGTATTAAAGCCTGGGGCTTTATTTGATTAGACCCTTAAGTGAAAAGAGTACCAGCTAGAACAGCTTCCGAAGTGGTTGTGTTTGGAGCTCGTCCCCGTCGGATAATTCGACGTTAAATTTTTAAAGGACCGTTCCTGGAAGAACCCTTTTTTTGGAAGAAACCCCTTTGGGAAGGCCAGAGGTCATTTTTATATGGAAGCAACCCCATTTGAAGAAGGACCCCTTTTTGAGACAATTATCCTTTAGAAAATGATCATTTTTATTGTGGATTTGGGCTAAAGTACCCAACAAGACCTTTTTAACCCTTTGAGGGTTTAAAATCAAAGAGGACGGCGGCTACGATATACTTGCACGGATATCGTATTCGCAGATTTAGGGCGAAGAAATCCCAAAGACTGTTACCCTTTGTGGGTCTTATTTAAAAGAAGAGACTGAAAAATAGTAACCTTTGATTTTCTTTCTAAGGACAATTTTTGTTATATTTGTATGCTTTCTTTTCAGTCCCTTTTCAAGTAAAACGTCTTCTTCTCTTTTGATATATATTTGTTGTTGAGGCGATACCTTATTTTTATCGCCGGTATTTATTGTTGCCAAAGGCAATACTCTTTTTGTACGGATCTTTCGATCCACCCTGGTATTGTTGGCGTCGTTTGGGACGATAATATTTATTGGAGTAACTTGCTTTTTCTCCTATTATCGTCTGAAACGGCAAGCCCCTTTTTGGAAATAGTCTGTGGAAGAGACTCCATTTTCTTTTCCTTATTTCATTGTATTTTTATTTTTATTTTATTGTTAGCTTGGGCTAACTTGTTTTAACCCTGCTTTGGGAAACAAAAGCAGGAACTAGTCCTTTTTTGTTACTAATAAACCATATTGAATTACGTCTCCGTGTATGTTTTTTTATTTGCTCCCTTTTTTGTCTATTTATTTTATTCCCTCTTTTTTTTCATGGTAACAACCGACGAATTCAAGTGACGACCCCGAAAATTCCGTCAATATATATAATATTTAAAAAATAAATATTACTTATTATTACCTACAGACATCAGTGTTTCATACTTATGCAATCTTCAGTGTAAGAAATGCTAATTACTACGGTCGAAGGATTCGAACCCAGTTGCAAAGTCACCTTAGACACCGCCACTTGATATTCTACCTTTAGGCCACCATCAATTAACATTGGAATGAAGAGAATGTTAAATCTATAAATGTAAAATCAGCGGACATATATAGTAAACTAAGTCAGATAGTGTTCAACCGCAGAGGCCAGAACATCGCTTTACGCTTAGTGTGATAGGTTATTTTTAAATTTGGGTATCTTTTACAATAATCCGCAGAGTGAAAACTCCCCAAAAAACAAATATACAACAAAAAAAGTAACTGTAGTCGATAAAAGTTATTTTCCAACTTATCTGTGACATTTGTTTGTATTTTTAAGCCGTTTCAACTGCTATTTATTAGAAATCAGTATTTTTCTCACACGAACATGGTGGGTGGGGGGGGGTCGTAAGCGAGGCTTGAAAATAGGCTCGTAGGCGCCATTTTTTTAAGTAAAAATCCGTGCCCTCCAAAAAACAAGAAATGTTTTTTTACATCTAATAAAAACCCATTTATAATACGTAAAAATACAAACAAATGTCATAGGTAAGTAGGAAAATATCTAATCTCGACGTAGGTCACATTCACTTGTATATTTATTTTTTTAAACCCGTTTTCGTTCGTTTTTTGGACCCAGTTCGCGACTCAACGGATTATTGTAAAAGATACCCTTGAATTGTCTTAGAGTCCAAATCATTATTTTTAAGGTGTGATAACAATATTTTTAAAATAAATATTTAATATTACCTACAGACACAAGTGTTTCGTGATTATTGCTCCTAGTGTAACGTATGTTACTAGGTCCGAATTCATTTCATTTTTTTAACTTTTATATCTGAAATATTATTATTGAAAAATGCCCTGACAAGAGAGGGAAAGAGAAAGAGGGAGTTAAGGAGAGATATGAAGAGAGAGGGGGAGAGGAATACATAAACAATAAAAGCCCCCTGTTGACTGTACAACTGTTGTTGTCGATATGAAAAGCCGAGGGCCGTGGATGGTGGTTGTACTTTTGGGGCTGCTGCTAGTGCTACACGGCGATGTTGAAGCGTTAGTCACCCATGGAATCCAGCAGTTTTAAGTCTGCGACTGGATTGTCTTCCTCCAAAAGACCCGTTGCATTTGAAGTGTAAACCTGTAGCCGTCATGGAATTCGACTTAGGGACAGACATCGGAGTGTATAAAGGCCTGGGCCGGGGTGGGAGAGAATTGGAGTCGCGGAAGAAGGGGAAAGGAAAGGGATTGCGTCCTAGGCGGATTCTCTGCTGTTCGTCATCCGCCTTCGCCGGCGACTGATGCTGCTGTTACTTGCTGTTTTAAAAATGGCGCTGAGAAGCCGTTATTCATTAACGCAATTTTACCCCCTCCCCTTCCTTTACATTTTCCTTACATCTTCTGCTACAGTTGGTAAAACGAAAAATTATACAATAAAGACACCCCCCCCCCTCTCGTTTACGAATCCCTTCACACCCAGTCCTGAACTGGAAGAAAAATTGCAATGAAATTAGTCATGACAAATAAACGCGCGTATTTCTTCCATTGTTAAACGTTCGCCACAACAACGACTCAAATTGACACGCGCCATCTTTTTTATTTATTTATAGAAAAATACCTTTTAATTATATATATTTTTTTATTATTGCGTATTGATCGGATGTAGATGAGTTGTTTGTTGATAAGAATCGAACATTCGAAGTGAGCAAGAATCGGGTGTTGTAAAATAGCTGGTTGAGATTGGAGTAGGGAGGGTAGGGAGAATGTCTGCTTTGTCTACTGAAACACAAAAAGAAAGTCCCTATTTACTCGCCTCCCCACAAGGGCAGAGTTAGACACAAAGTTGGGTTTTAATATGGGGGAAATCCAGCCCCCCCCCTCCTCAAAGGACTGAGGACATGGAAATATAAAGTGTAGTATCAGAACACTAACAGATACTACACTTTGATCCTAACCAAAAGGCCAAGGCTGAAAAAATAAATAATCTTTTTAAATGTGTCCACGACTCTCTATAAGAACGCTCATCAGACTGGCGTAGCCATTTTTAAAACATTTTTTTTTAGCAAAACTCATTTTCATCAGTGTCAGGGCTTTTCTACAAAAGATTCCGTTTAAATTTTCGTCGGTAAACGCGCAGATTGAATAAAATCAATGAAAGTAAGTTGCGTCTACGTAGATCTGTAAAAAGTTTCGGTCTGTCGGTCTGTCATCGCTTAAGGCACAGAATGAATGAACCAATAAATGAATTCTGCCTTGTTTTACGCATCTCATCGTCTAATAAAAGAATTAAGCTACGTACTTGTTATTTATTTGCAACGGTTATATTTCTATGTCTATGTATATATTAGGTACGTGCAAAATCAATGGCCGATTCCCAAAATGAAAAAAACATTTTGACCCCCCCCCCCACACTTTACTTAAAAATACACTAAAATTCAGGAAATCAACCAATTTTACTGAATTTTCAATATTTATTAATCAACAATCACGGAATATAATGAAACCATTATTTAAAAAAAAATCTTAGTGAAAATGTATTATTTTTTAAAAAGAAAATACACCTTTACTAAAGTTATATTTTTATATATTAATAAAAAAAAATGCATGATTTTTTAACTGTTGCTTATGTAAATAAAGGATCGTAGATGTTAACAATTAAATTTTTTTTTCAAAATATTTCGTATATATTACGAAAAAGGCCAGTAAATACCGTGTTAATAAAATCACTATAACTCGAAGAAAAATTAATTTTTTGAATTAGCGATATTATTATTGAATAAAACATTGTTTAATCAATATTTTCACCAAAAAAATAATATAATTGCAAAAAATATTTCATGTGATTTTAATGATTAGAGTTTTTGGAAAAATAAAAAATGCGACATAATTATATCTCTCTTTCATAGATGAACGCAAGAAATTTTTTTTTATAATCTTGAAAATAAACCAAAAATTGACAAATTTGAGATCCAGGAACTTAACGAAAAAAAGAATTTTAAAAATTGAATAATTTCTACTAACGATGAACTTTCATTAGTATGGTAGCCCCGTTCTGTAATAACCAGGTGGGATTAGCCTTCCAACAATCACTCACTTTTACAGCGCAATTTTTTTTTTTTAGAGATTCAACAATTTCGTTCATTTCACAATTCATCGTCAATTATTTGGAAAGATTTGTATTTGTTTTGTCTTTTTTTCATTAATAAATATTTAAGTTAAAAACAATTATTTATTAATAAATAAAGAGAATTCAAGCATGACATTTTCTTTCAAAATTGAATTCTGTTTATCAATAAATAACTGTTTTAACTTTTTTTCAATGAATAAATTGTCAGTGTAGTCATTGACTTTAATTTACTTTTTCACACTTAAAATAAAAAAATTAAAACACTTTATTTTAAAAAGAATCAATGTAATTTATCGTTACGACACGTTAAGAATAAATCGAGTAACTAAAGTTTTAAATCATGTAAAAAAAATTGATAAAATCGACGCAGTTCGTAACGTAAAAATATTTTTAACATTTAAAAAATAGTTTTATTTCAAATTCTAAGGAAAAACATTGGTAAACAGACGTTATCAATAATTTCAGAGTATTACTAAATTAAAAACTGAACCTTTTCAGTTAAAAATAATTGCGTACACTCACAAATAATTAAATAAGCATTTCCTTTTTTATTATAACAAAATAAGGGTACTTAAATTTGTTTATAACCTTAAAAAGAATAAAGAAATTAATGGACAATAATTTTTCAACTTCTATAAACTGTTATTACATTTTTATATATAAAGTTAAAAATGATAAATTATGACATTTTTTGTCTTCCATATATTTTGCATAGCAATAGTCAATTTGTAAACAACGTCCTTTTCCGATGAAGTTATGGCGGATTTTACTCATTTTTTTTTCTGTATTTATGGCATATTTTGTCATTCTCAAAAATACCATGGTCAGAAAAAATAAATATAGTAAAATAGTATGAAGTCAATCCTATGCTCAGCTTTATAAATGTTTTCCAATAAACGCTAACAATTGTGTGAAAAGCGCACCAATTAAGGTTGGCAATTCAAGCTAGAGTCATATGTTGCACGCTAAAACAATGTTGTCACTTGACAGCTATGGAATATGGTTTATTACTTGACTACTGCGTATCGACTAAATCGCTTTCACAAACCACACTGTAGAACCAGATGTTCATGAAAGAGTAAGCGTTCTACGATCACAGAGTAAAATAGAGTGAATCCTTATTTCTTTTTCTTTTTACGTTTGTTCCGAGATATAGCGTGGTCCGCAATCCAGTGAATCTTTACTGTGTTTATATAAAAGTGTCCAATATTAGTTAGAGCCGTTTACTGTGTATATTACTTTTTATTAATTCAAACATATTTTGGCTACACATTTGCAGACATATTTCGACCAAAGCTGCAAAATAGCTAGACCACTTCAGGTCATTTTTTTCATAAACGTTTCTAAAATCTAAATGAACAACATTTCTCAGGAGATGGATATATGACTAATTCAAAATTAACTCAGGTGCCCCAACCATTCAAATTATCTCCATTATATTATGTTAGACTATTTTCAATTTTTCTATTAAAGATTACAAATATTTTAGATTTTAAGTGTATTCTATTATTTTAGTTCAACTATCATGAAAGCCAGATCGCCATGGAGATTGAGAATTTTTGGGCAGCTAAAAGACAAATTTATTTCTGTTCTAAGGAGCAACATGTCTAATAGTACAGTATAAACATGATTGGATAATTTTTTTTTATGTAGGAACGGTTTTATTTAGTTCATATGGAGTTTCGGTATACTCTAGACCTCCTTCAGATATACAAACGCCAAATGACAAAAGAAATGTTTTTACAGAGTAGATAACATTAGAAAATGTGTTCGCTTTAGCGATATGATTTGCTTTATTATTTTCCCTCCATTTACTTGAGAGACTCACTGTGTTTATTTTGAATTATTATTCAACAAAAAAAAAACCGTGGGAAAATAACGCGGCAACAAATAGAAACCACTTGAATGAGAAACCAAGTCTTTTTATGAAAGATTTCGTCAAACCATTCTTCTTGTTCAATCGTATGTGATCAAAATACATTTGAGTCATTTTCGCTTAAAATGGCGTATCTGAATTTGTTAAGCCAGACGAATAAAATATTATTAGTAATATTATTATTTTGCACTTCTCCATCATTATTTATAAAATATTATTAGTATTATTATTATTTTGCACTTCTCCATCATTATTTATAAAATATTATTAGTATTATTATTTCACACTTCTCCATCATTATTTATAAAATATTATTAGTATTATTATTATTTTGCACTTCTCCATCATTATTTATAAAATATTATTAGTAATATTATTATTTTGCACTTCTCCATCATTATTTATAAAATATTATTAGTATTATTATTATTTTGCACTTCTCCATCATTATTTATAAAATATTATTAATATTATTATTTCACACTTCTCCATCATTGTTTATAAAATATTATTAGTATTATTATTATTTTGCACTTCTCCATCATTATTTATAAAATATTATTAGTATTATTATTTCACACTTCTCCATCATTATTTATAAAATATTATTAGTATTATTATTATTTTGCACTTCTCCATCATTATTTATAAAATATTATTAGTAATATTATTATTTTGCACTTCTCCATCATTATTTATAAAATATTATTAGTATTATTATTCCACACTTCTCCATCATTGTTTAAAAAAAAATAACAATGAAAGAAATGTGATAATGAGATAAAGATTATTTATTCTGACAAGTTATGAGCAGTTGTTTACAAATGATACCCTGGGTATGCCCTAGTGATGCCCGGGGCCAACTCCTCGATTGTATGCCACAAAGACTCAAGTATAAGTACTGAGAAATATGAGAACAATAGTTTGAATATGATAGGATGTTCCACCCCCGATTTGAATGCCTGGAGCCACTGCATCCCCTCTGTACACCCCTCTCTCTTATTTGGATTCATATTCTCATCGGTCGATGTAACCTCCAACCTTTTTCAGGTGCAACTTGTCGAACTCTACAATCTTTATGTTGAACTCCGGAATGACTTACTTAAGAGCTGAAGGAACGAGAACAATCTACCCCCGTGTATTAAATAAAGGATTCAATTCGAAATTCCGTATAGATTCCCGAGTTTGACATAAAGATTCCTGAGTTTGATAAAGTGCACCCGAAGAAGGTTGGAGGTTACATCGGCCGAAACATTGTGAAAATAACATCGAAGACCACAATAGTAGCCTGAAAAATCCAAATGTGCGACTCATATATAGACGTTGGCCTTGTGTATTGATTTACTCCATTCAGGAGTTAGGCACAAGGCCAGTTTTTATCTTACTCTTACAAGTAAGATGTGACCCAAGGTCGGGTCGGGAAAGTGGAGTTTAAAAATTGCCTGGGCAGCCCCGTCGGCATTCCCCGGTAGGGGCGCCTCAGACAATAAGCAATAAACTTACTCCTCCCCAAAGAGGGGAGGCGAAGCCTGGGAGGGTGGACCTTCTAGAACTGCACAGGACAGACCCATAGACCGGCGTAAATCAAGACCCGAAGGCCAAGACAATAGCAGTCTATGGGGTGCAGTATCCATCGGAACAGATACTACACTTTGATAAAAGGCCAAGAAGCGTTGGCCTTGTGTAGCAAAGATGAAACCTTCTGTTTCAGCCTTGAGTCCTGAATTGTGTAATCACTGATGGGGTTGACTCTTTTCGCATCAGCTTGTTCAGTATTAGGGTTGGGTGTTTGTCGCGCAGTGGTTTATCTTGTCACTTTCTTTTTAGTGTATTTGCAATATTTTTCTTTTACAGTTTTGGCGGCATTGTTTGATAATTATGAGCTTCCACCTCGTATTGTGCTTTTAAGTTCTTTCTCAAACTTATTACCTCTAAATGAATAAATGCGAACGTTTTAATTCATTTATCACACCTACATTATCATCAAAGCGGTTCACTGTTATTTAAATCAATAATACAAAATAGTCTTTTGAAATATTTTATATATAGTAGAGAGCAAAGTCCCAAACACAGCTATTTGTATGCATCATTTGCATAACTATTTTTTAAACAAATTAATGTTTGGTGTTATTAGTTTGTAATTTTATTGTCCTATTTTTCCTTTATATATGCAATAGTTTTGTCGATACTAACAGTAATTAATTAAAGTGATTTAATAAAAAAATATATAAATTACCAATATTTTTTTGTTAAAATATTATGTTCATTAATTTTCAAGGGAAGTAATTTAAATGAAAGTTAATATAGCTAGGTAGAAAGAAAGATATACCGACGAGGCATAAAGGTAGTAAAACGATTCATAGAGACGGGGAGTGACTCCTCTCTCTTTCTTTAACACTCACTTCCTCTACTCTCCTCTCTCTCTTTCTATCTGCAAAAAGAATGTGTTAACAGATATGTCATAGTTAATCAATTTTCGAATGAAAATAAAGTAAAATAAATAGTGGTTGTTGTTGTTGTTGTTAAGTTTCTTAAATAATAAAGTAACGCTTCTTAATAATTACGAATAATTCTATTTCATGGATAATTCTTAATAATTATATTATATTAGTATTACTAATATTAATTTTAATATATGTATATATATATATATATATATATATATATATATATATATATATATTGAAGTGATATATATATATATATATATATATATATATATATATATATATATATTACTGAATTTAATTCGTCAACGACTTTTTGGAACAATGCGAAAAACGTTCTCTGCACGTTTCTCCGCTGTCTTTTTAAAATTCTCTTCTTCCTCCAGCTTTTTTGTTCATTTGCTTTTGACACCTGAGGATGATTCGACGAAGAATCAAAAACGTTCGTGAAACCTGTGAAACTTATGGAACATTTATTAATTTTTTTTGATTTTAATACAAAAAAGACCACCAGAAAAATTGAAAAAATAAAAAATGTATAATTAAACAGACGAATTCTGTTATTTTTAACAATGTTTGTATATATATATATATATATATATATATATATATATATATATATATATATATATATATATATATATAAGTATAGCATTATATATATTGATAAATATTGAAGTGATATATATATATAAATATAGTATTATATATAAGTGATATATATATATTGAAGTGATATATATAAATAGTATTATATATAAGTGATATATATATATATATATATATATATATATATATATATATATATATATTGAGATAATATTAATATTATATTATATTATTATTTTATAATTCTAATTCTTAATAATTATATTATTAATGGATAATTATATTATTAATGGATAATTATATTATTAATGGACTAGCAAGACCCGTGTAAATTACATGAAATGATTTTTTTCAATACTAATTATCTTGTTCCTAACCTATACATGTTTGAATAATATATGATAAGATTTGACTTGTATATTTATTTTAAAGAATGAACAATACATGAAAAATTAGGCAAAATTTCTTTATATGCTGGATGGGAGACCGCGGTTTAATCTTCAGTCGAGTCATAACAAATATGTAAAAAATGGTACTTGATGCCTCCATGCTAAACACAGCATGATGAGGTGTAAATTAATGATAAGTGTAGTAATCCAGGGAAAAGAGTGATGCCCTCCCCTATTCGTTGTTATAGTAGCTCACGAAAAGGAAACCAACTGGTCGCCCTCGACTACGGTCGCCCAGCGTCACCTTTGCACACTTTTTCAGACAAAAACCCATTCCTATGTCATCACTAAAACATTTTCTATTTTTATGAAACACTCGAGCTTTTTTTTGCTGTTGTTTTGTTTTATTTTTACTTTCGAGGTCACAGCTTATCAAGACCAAGAACTACTAGAGGATAAGGTTTAATGAGATGGACGGAATGCCAGCCGGAAGGTGAGAAACACTATGGGGTACTAATATTGATCAATGGTTTGATTACTTTGGAGGGAGGTCCATGACAGGAATTTATTGACATTGGATTTAGAGGGGAATGAGAGGAGGGGGCAGAGAAAGATAGGAAAAGAGCGGATAAAAATGGAATAATTAGTGTAGTGATACTGGTAAATTAATCTGCTTTATAAAACTTGTTAAGATCGAGAGGGTGATGTCCCCGGACTATAAACGTGTTCGTATAAATCAAGCAATGTTGCATGCAAAAGACAGAGTAATAATTAACAAACAAAATGAAGTAGTTCAAACAACGTTTATTGAACGTGTGTGTACGTGAAATGATGAAGTGTGTGGTGTATGCATGTGTGTCGATGGAAAAACAGTTCTTGAAAAAGGTATAAGAAGAAATGAATCCGGCGTGAGGAAAGTCTTTGAAAGCCGTACACAAAGAAAATGAGTTGAGAACTCTTACCGTTGTTTGACCACGTGTGTTGGTAGTTGTTATGCCGATGCCATGTGAAGAGAAAAGCGTGAGACGAAGCGCTAGTGTATTAGCGTCGTTCTGCCGAGGCCAATTGACCAGAAGAGAAGAGCCAGAGAGAGAGAAACGGAGCGCTGGTTCAGCGTCGTTCTGTCGAGGCCAATTGAGTAGGAAAAAGCGAGTGAAACGGAGCGCTGGTGCCAGCGTTGTTCTGTCGAGGCTGGTCGGTGAAGAAGAGATGGATTTTCCGTTTGCAACGGTTTTTATAGTCAGAAGGGCAGATAACTCTGGTGTCGCTTTACAGTGCCACCTGTCGGTGAAAAAGCGACACCTACCGGCAAACCGGTGTAGTTATGTTTTGAAAGGAGGAGGTAACTGCTACAAACTCTAAGGATATCTAAGAAAAAAGCTCGACTAGCAACTAACCAGTGCTATTTTTTCATTTCACAACAATGGCGGCATCGATATGATTTCAATTGTCTCTCAAGGATTCTAAGTTTGTCGATATTTGGCTGCGATGTTTTGTAAGTTAGGGACATGAAACCTATGCGTTTCAAGGAGATGTAGTAATACTGGCAAATTAATCTGCATAATTAGCATAAGAATAAAAGAGAGCCTATATAAAACTCTAAGAATAGCTAAGAAGGAAGCTTGACTAGCAACTAACCGGTGCTAATGTTTCACTTCACAACAATTATTATGAAGAAATAAATCATTTTATTTTTAAGTTTGTTATCCCTCTTCGTAGATAGCTTGAGATCATCTATATAGAATGCATTACTGAAGATATTGTGTCCAATTTTGTGAAGATAGGAAGTGTTCATATGATCGAGAGATTAACGATATGCCGAAAAAAGAAGTGAAAGGGGATCTCTTTGAAAGAAAAACACCTTGATGAATGTTAATTGGTTGTGAGCTAGTACTTTCTAAGAGTCGCATGGCTCTCCACATATTCATATGAGTTAGAAAGTCTGTTATCACTTAGTAAATATTAAGCGAATGGAGAATCAATGAATGAGGGAAAAGTCAAACGTTTTGTATAGCGTTAATCTTTTCTTTGATTCCAATTTCTTCAAGGCTTTTTTTCGATGTTTTTTTTCGGAAATGATCATAGTACTCCCTCATCTAGTGGTATTACCGTAGTTTTTTTTTCTGGTCTATAATGCCTTCAATTTGGTTAGTTTTTTTTTCTGGTCTATAATGCCTTCAATTTGGTTAGGTTTTTTTCTGGTCTATAATGCCTTCAATTTGGTTAGGTTTTTTTCTGGTCTATAATGCCTTCAATTGGGTTAGTTTTTTTTCTGGTCTATAATGCCTTCAATTTGGTTAGTTTTTTTTCTGGTCTATAATGCCTTCAATTTGGTTAGTTTTTTTTTCTGGTCTATAATGCCTTCAATTTGGTTAGTTTTTTTTCTGGTCTATAATGCCTTCAATTGGGTTAGTTTTTTTTCTGCCTCATTTAGCTTTATTCTATGATCAGCTGTGACGTTGAAATCTATTATTTAGCAGATTTTTCTCTTCTTGTCGTATTATCATTCCTGCTTTTCTAGCTTGGGTGAGTTTATTTCAAAATCTACAGATACGTTTAATCTATTTAGTTTTCAATATTGTCTTATTCATAAATTACAACCGGAATTCCACGGTTGCTTTCTTCATTGAAATTGCATTTTTTTAAAAAGTCCAAATATTATGTAATGAAAGAATTTTAGATGATGCTTTCTTTTTTAAGTAAAAGTACAAGTAAAATATTAATTTTTAGTTCATTTTTACACATCTTTTTCTACAACTTGTGGTTAATAAGTTTCTTAGCATTAAAACATTTATGGATAAATTAACTAAAAAAAAAATCAATTGTCATCTGCTTCTTTTTACGTATACAAAGAAAGCTGTATTAATACTACTACTGTGTCGAGTTTTGGGTGAATTGCATCCCTTTGATTTGGCCCATGCGTATTGGAAGCGTTACAATGAGGCTTACTAAGGAATGGACAAGCATAATTATTATGTAGATAAACACTAGATTAAAAGGGCACCCAGATGGCGGCTTTTAAGCTAGGTAGTAGTAGTTTTGTATGTATTCTGGCGAAGGAAGGTATGAATGGCAAAGGATTATTAAGTAACTCAAGACTGGCAACCTTTTAAAGTCCAGAATAGTTAACAGTCGAGAACAACAAATAATTTATAGCAATCACAGTAGAATTACATTATCCACCGATCCGTATACTTTTAATGTGTGGAAACTTTGTAAGATTTTTTTTATTTCGATGTTAGTGTGTCGATAAGACACACAAAAAACAACAAGGCGGCCGAGTTATCGCTTAACTTCGCTAAACTTAAGCAATTAAGTCTGGTTTTACGAAGGTTTTTGTTGGCAGGAGGAGGGGGGCTTGCTACTTGGACTTAGGGGTAGTGGTAGGGTAAGTGATTTCTTTTTTTTACTATCTTTTCAGCATGAAGTTAACCGAAATTAAGCCATCACCTCGGCAACCATTTTGGTTTGCGTGTGTCGATAAGACACACTAACAATGAAATAAAATTCCAAAATAAAAATCTTATGCACACGTTAAAAGTGTATGGGTCGGTAGAGAATTTAATTCTACGGCGTTTGCTATAAATTATTTACTGCTTTTATTTTTTTACGAGTTCTCGACGTAACTATTCAGCAATTCTGCCCATTTTATTTATAGTTTTTCAGAAGATTAAAAAAGAAATAACATTTCTTTTGACATTACACTCGTTGAAAGCATGGCACCATCTTGTATTATGTTCACTGGTATGAGAAATATTTTAATTTTAGGACATAATCCCGACCAAAAAGTAGTTTAAAACAACCGAGATTATCCTAAAAATTTAGGTTGAAATTCACCTCGAAAGGACAGAGCCTTGGTTATATGAACCGCTAATAAACCATGGTCGAATATAATTTAAAACCTTCCTATAAGAATGGGGTTAATATTTTCTGAATCTTTAGCCATTCCAATCATAACTTTTAGTCCTCTCATAATATTCTTCATCATTTCAACTGATAATAAATCCATCTCATTAACCCTTATCCCCGAGTGGCTTTTGGCCTTGATAAGTAGTGACTCATTATCAAAAACAAAACAACAAAACATCTAAAGTAAGTCGCGTCTATTCAATGTGTGCGGTTAACGAGTCTCCCATAGAGACGCGAGGACACAGCTATAAATCTATCATGGGGGTTCATTTTGGGGTCGATTAGTTTCCCTCGCGTGCCTTCTAAAGCCGCTCGTATTTCTGTGAGATACTTTTAATCCATCCTCTCCGCGAAATCTTATCCACGTGACACGGCAATAAGTTACTCCTTTTCTTTTGTTGCTAAATTGTAATTATTAAATATGAAATATGAGTAATTCGCCATAATTCCCGCAGCCATTGTTCGTTAATCTCTCATGGCTTTACATCGTTGATGTTTACAGCTTTCTTTTGGAGTTGTCTCCGAACAACTAAGTTCGTCAGCATAAGCAAGTCGTAGAGATTAAGACCAATTGTTGTTGTTTTAAAGACTATTTTAGAGTCAGTTTTATCGAAACAAAAGATTGTATTAAAACAGCTTAACGCTTATTAAGCAAACTTATATATATATATATATATATATATATATATATATATATATATATATATATATATATATATACATGGAAGGCGGCACAGGGGGGGGGCAGGAGGGGCTCAAGCCCCCCCCACACTTTTTTACTTGCCCCCTCCCCCACTTTACGGTCATCAATAATGAAGTTATATATGCATGTGTTTAACCGCCCCCCCCACTTTTTAGGAGAGCCCCCCACTTTTATAACTGTCCCGCCGGTCCTGATATATATATATATATATATATATATATATATATATATATATATATATATATATATATATATATACGTTGTTTCCTGACCCATTTAATTTTATCTGAAAGACGATATGAAGTAGTTCAAAAGTTGAAATGAGAAAAGTATGACGAAGCGAAAATAAGTCTTTTAGTGAGTTATATATTTTTTTTTATTTAAAACAATTAAAATATAAAACAATTTTATTTAAAACAATTAAAATACAAGTTTTTTTTTTATTTAAAACAATTAAAATATAAAACATTTTCATTTAAAACAATTAAAAAATAAAACTATCTTATTTAAAACAAAAAAAGTAAAAAAATATTTAAGACGACGTGTTTACCGTATCATATATATATATATATATATATATATATATATATATATATATATATATATATAAGAATTGTAGGAGTTATATTACGAAAATCTATTCCTTTTGTATGTACACGGAATCTCGTGTGTAATATTTAGTTGTAGTTCAGTTGGCTAAAACAGGCAGGTTTAGACTCGCGTTGAAATACACTTCTGCGCATGTGCGCAACTTTCAGCAAACATCCGTTTCCGCTCACCTCGTTGGCTGGAAGAGATAAAACAAGTTCACTGAACGAGACGTTGTGGAAAGAAGACCCTATAAACATGTTCTATTTCTTTGCCAGAAAATGGCAAGAAGAGATATTCTGTCTTTAGCCCAAGCCTAAGCCTAAGCCTGTATGCTGAGCAAACCTGCCTTACATGCTTATATTCCTAGTCTTACAAAATGCTAAATGAAGTGAATTTTGATTATGAAGATGTTAGTATTTTATTTGGAACTTGCTGACTTTCTTTTCTTCCTCAATTCAAGCCAGCTCCGTCAGATGCGTGTAGACATGTGTTGCATAGCCCTCTACTTGGGGCCGCGGCTTTTCTCGTTTCGTATACTCGTCCCAGAAAGGGCCGTGGCAGTTTACATTTAATACTCGTCATTTTTAAAACTTCATAAATCACATAGTTCATATATTGTTTGCATACCTTTAGATTTCTCCCTCGCCGCGTAGAGGGTCACCGTCTCGATGTCGTCTTGTGGTTGAATTCTTTCTTCTTTCTTTCCTGCCGTGAACCACGCCGCTGCAACAAAGAGCCTCATGACCGTCTCAATCGACAAACAATCCTTTACCTTTCAATTCTTTTTATTACAGGCGAAGTTATCCGTCAGCTGAGAGACATTCACTACGTCGAGAGAGAGAGAAAGCAAATTACTACTTTATCGTAGTTACTTATCAAATAAGTCTTAACCATTCGTGGAGGGGTGGGGGGAAGAGATCTTCCACTTGTATTTTCTTAGGGAAATATTTCCCTTAATTGGTTGTAGACTACATGCTAAAAATCACGTCTCATCGGTTTGCCTCCAAAACCTAGACTGGCTAAAACTCGCATCTCACGAAGAACGAGTGATATCACGGATCCCTCTGTTTCCCACGCAAAGGCCTGTGACGCCACAGAGCCTCTCGGAGGTGTACATTGGCCCTTGATCTGGGATCTCGTCACGCGGTGACCATGTCACGTTTGTGATTTCCAAATGTGAGAACAGGCCCTATTCTGCACTCGACTGCCGGGTTCCCCCCGCGCTAATTCGCGCAAGTCAAACCAACGACTTCCAACAGATACGTCCATTCCCATAGGGCCATTATCCAAACATATGGTCGACTCAACAAAATGGCGACCTCCCGTCTCGACATTACACTCAAACCAACAACTCACTTTAGCATTTTAAAAAGAAACTTTTTAAAGACGTTAAAGTCTTTTTATTGTTCTTTTAAGCAAAATAATTTGAAACAAATATTTTTATCTATTTATCTTTAAAGACTTAGATATTTTATATTAAATATTTTATATTTGAATCGTCTTAAATAAAATATTTTCATATAACTCACTCAAAGACTTTACTTCTTTTCGCTTCGTCAATTACTTTTCTCGAACTTTTCAGCTACTGCACATCATCTTTCAGATAAAATAACATGGGCCGGGAAACGACGTGTTTACTGACATCATTATTAGAATGGATCATAAACCTGCTATTTGATTTTAGACCCAGAACTTTGACTCGAAAAAAAAAAAGAATATGTCTGTAAATAGTCGATCCTTTTGCCATATCTTTCTACACTTTTCTTCTAATTCCGGCTCTATCAATGTGTAAGAGTTAATGATGCGCTAAGTCAGTATTTTTTAACTCTTATCCCTGTTTTGGATCTTTAATTTGTTTTGGACCCACTGACATTATTGGCGGGAAAAAGTACTTCCGTATTATTAGAATTTATAACACACTTATAGATTAGTCAGTGGTTGTCTCCCTTGTCCATCTACGGGTCGCGTAGATTGGCTAAAAAGTGATACGATCACTGATCCCTTAGGGGTCACGTGAGCTAGCCAATATACATTCAAGCTTCTTTTCATGTTTTACCACCCTGAACATTGGTTTACTGCATTGCAGCAGAACCCCACAGAAGGCAATCGCAGGCAGCCACCACTCTTTCCCCCATTTCCCGTTACTCTACCATTCTTTGATAAGGTTTGACTACATTGTGACAAAGCCCACAGAAGGCAATCGCAGGCAGCCACCACCTTTTTCCAACCTTCCCCGTTGCCCTACCATTGTTTGCTAAGGGTTGACTACATCGTAGCAAAGCCCACAGAATGCTGTCGCAGGCGGCGATTTCTATGTTTCCAGTTTCAATTTTGGTTGACGTCGGCCTGACTGCATTTGCAACAGAAAGCAAAAGCTATTTTTCACGGCGAAAGGGCCAAAATCGACGGACCCAGGCGTGTAAGCAGTTACCAGAACAATCTTCCTTAGATAAGGCTTTGCGAAGGCATGTACTCGTACACCCCTTATTCTCTATATTTACCATTTTCTGTTGTATATCATTCTTTGTTACTTGCCCAAGTAAAATTGGTAAATTAATATACACTGTTGTTTTTCCTTCTCTCTAAAGGCTGTCGCTCCTGATTCAACCTTTAAGCACTTCTCTTCGGAAGGAATATTCCTACTTTCTCACGCGCAAGAAATAAACTTTATTTCAGAGATAAAGATGACTACAAAATTGAAATACTTTCCATAAAAATACCAGTGTTTATTTATTGCACATATAATCTCTTTTATTAAAAAAAAAACAGTAGTTTTCCATGACAGCATATTGTGACAAAGGCGATTTACAATCGGCTCCCAGGCGCCAACAAGATTAGAATCTATTTTTGTAGCTTGCAATTAATCATATTTCTTCCTTTACGTATTAGTTTAGCCGCAAAGAATATGAATATTTGATATTTTCATTTTATCGAAATAGACAACGTGTCGTAAGGGAACCCGAACGAATCCCCTAAACACGTGGGTACCAAGATGCATTTCGTGCATTACTTGAAAAGTACGCACGTGCCGGCAACAAAGGACGAGAAAAACGGTCGATTTCACAAGATATGCATTTATTAATAGTTTGTCTCAAATTATAGAACGCGACCTCCATGGGATAAATAAAGGGCTCCGTTCGAAATTCGGTACAGATTCCCGAGTTCGACAAGACGCACCTGAAGAAGATCGAAGCTTAAATCGACCGAAACGTTGTGAGAAGAACATCTAAGATGGGAACAATAGTCCGAATAATCCAACTAATACAAATTGTCGATCTTTATCTAAAAAAAAATCGTTAAAAAATCGTAAAAAAATCGTAAAAAAATAAAAAGATGTTTTGATTTGTTTTATTTATAACTTGAGATTTTATACTTATAGAAAGTATTAAAAATAGAATAAAACTACTTATTTGGGGTTCGGGTGTGGGAGAATGAGTTCCCCCGGCCACGCCGGTACACGGACCACGCTAGTAAACAAATAAATAAATACTTCAAAGTGGGAAAGTGGAACACGTGTTTTGCACTTGGCCACTTAATATGGTATGGCAGAACGCACCATATATCAACCATCCGTAAGAATGAGGAGGCAATCAAAGGGGCTAATGTAGCGTGAGGCGCCGTTTATCCCTTACAAGAATTGCATCGTCATCGGTTGCCCCAGGAACGGTATTCCACAGCCCCAGAAAACAGATATGTTTTTCGGCCAGTTTCTGTTGAGACGTGAAGAGTTCTCTGTCCGATAACTATTTGATTTCTGCGAAGAGTATCCCTACTACTAGCTCCTATATTGTCTTTCTAAACCTATACCTAGTTGTGTCAGGTTTTAGCCGAATTTCTCAGCTTTTATCAAAAGTGTATAGGAAACCAATTCTGTTGGTGCTCCGGTTCTGAGCACCGCTGATCCCCCTTGATTATATCTAAAAAGGAAGCAGTGACAATAAAAAATTCACCGATATCAAATCTCTCCCGTGTAGCTCCCACAAAATAAAGAATCTAGGTATCCCCGTTAATCAATGTTCCTAGTTTAAAGGTAGAGTAAAAATTAAATATATTTTATTGTTTTGTATAATGTATGTTGCTTGTCTTTCATAATTGTCAACTGTAATAAATGTGTTAACTGCACTTTTTACTCTTAGCCTTTCGTTCTAGTGATGGATATGTTTCGAATATATGTTTAATACATGAGCTGTGAATAAAAATAACGTATATTCTAAGAAGTGCGAATAACTGGTCCAGAGAATTTCTCTGACTAGTATCCATAGATAACCCCATCCATTAAAAAAGGGATATTTTTTGTTTAATTCCCACGATTAATGGAAAGTTTGTTGCTACATTGACCCTAACGATAACACAAACCCTAGATAGCCCTAATATAGTGTCTGAGAGGATATTCTCAAGACAATAGAACAGATACTACTCCTTCAAAGGAGGGGGAATGTCTGGGAGGATGGTATCATGACGAACGAACATATACTACACTGCTCTCAAATGAGGAGGTAATGCTTGGGAGGATAGTATCATGACGAACGAACGTATACTACATTGCTCTCAAATGAGGAGGTAATGCTTGGGAGGATAGTATCATGACGAACGAACGTATACTACATTGCTCTCAAATGAGTAGGTGATGCTTGGGAGGATAGTATCATGACGAACGAACATATACTACACTGCTCTGCTAAAAAGGAGAAAGTACTGCCTTTGAGGGTCGTATAATGATTAACAAATAGTTGCTACTATGAAGATATCACGTGGCGCGCATTAAACGAAAAAGACCCCTCCCCATCCCCCCAAAAAAAGTAACAAAAACAATTGAAGGAGAGAGAAAGAATTGAAGCTTTTCTTCAAACCAAAGGTTTTTTTTTTTGTTTTTTTTTTTCACTTATCTTTTATAATATATTTTTTTAATTCTATTATTTTTAATAACAATTTTTAAAAATTGATTTTTAGAACGCCATTTTTATTTTAAAGTAAAGTAATGGCATTACGTAATGACAATCATGTTATGCACGGGAAAGGTGACGCTCATCATGGTAATTTGCATCTAAAATTACGGCAGTTACCTACCTTGACTTTCAGTTGCATCTTGGGAAGGGCAGACATAATTTTCCCTCCTCGGGTTTGGGAACCTGGTTACTATGGACGTAGTCCCACCCGGCGACTGAGGACGTTGATACATATCGGTGTCTTTGGCCGCCTCAACGAGACTTCTGACTCTCTTTCATGCTAGTCCTAAAAAATTCCACCACCGACTAAAAACCCCTGATGAAACCTGGGGTCACTACTCCGAACCTGAATCAAATATTCAAAACAAAAAAGGTGCTCGACTGAGCTCCAATCTCTTGTTCCTCCTTGTAAGACATTCACACCAACAATTCGTCTTCCTACCACAACCGCCAAAAGCTTTCTTTTCTTCCCCCGTGTGCCTAACATCAAACGGAATTTCCATGAACAAAGTTTCATTCCAATAACTTCTCATTTGTGAAACCCATTACAACGGGACTACTTCCCTGCAGACGAGAGCATGATTGTCTTCAAATCCATTGTCAACAAGTACTTCTCATAAATCGTTCTCAGAAGAAATCCAATTTTGTTCATTCCATTCATCAGTTTCAATCCTGTCATAATATTCTTCATCATTTCAACTGACAATCCATTCAATCTCTTTAACCTTTACCCCCGTGTGGCTTTTGGCCTTAGTATGCGGTGACTTATTAGTAAAAATAAAACAATCAGATTCGCTTTCTCCTCAGCGGTTCAAGCACGTAGGTGATCGTGTCTGCTCCTTTGGATTCAAAAGGCGTAATCATGACAAACTACGTGGAAACGGAACCAATATTAATTGACAATACTATGCATCAGAATTTAAAAAAAAACTTAAAGAAGCCATCCAGTTGAAACGTTTCATAAAATCAAATCCGCGTGCATCGTCGCTTTTTTGAAAACAAGGATGAGGCTACATTCGCCGTGTGGGGTGAAGGGTATTGATTCCACTCTAGCAGTCACATATTTTGATGTACTATTTTCTCTTAATGTAAATAGACAAGTTTACTACTGGGTGATTGACCTATCGGCCAATCAGATGTTTTGGCGTAAGAATACAATTTGTTGGACTACTTGCAGCGCCCACGCAGTCTATCTTTTCCCCGCTTTTAGTCAGTTGGAATTTCGAGATTGTACTAATCGGACGTTCTGTTGTTTGCTCTTCCAACTCGCCAGCGACCGGATAAAATCTACAAAGAGACGTGCGCCCCCCCCCCCCCCTTGACTCTTGCTGTTTTTAATTCTTTTTGAGCACAGCCAAAATTAAAGGTATTTCCATTTACCTTCAATGTCGTCTGTTGTCTACGTATGTTCTCTATGAGTCAGATGGACCTTCTATCTATTTTATTCCTCTATGCAATCAAGTGGATCTTCTATGACAGCCAAACTTTAATTATAATTGAGGCAGATACCCTTCCCCATCATCATTATACCACTTCCTTCCGTAATAGGATTCAATTCAATTCAATGAATTTGACAAAAAAATAAAACAAGCATACTTCCGTTGCCATGTAGGGAAAGGGTAGTAGAAATTTACACAGAAGGGGATACAATGACCAAGCATCTGTTCAATTTCGCCTTGAATTGCTGTATCGTTGGCGCATTTATTTCATCTCCCGGAGGTCCAATGATCCTGATCGAAAAAGCGGGCTTCCCGCTGTTCAATCAAAACTGGTGGTGAAACAGCTTCTGATAATGTCCGCGTAGACCAGGAGTGAATAATAAGCCGTGAGGCGTATCGTAATGGCCATTGAGGAAATTGTAGATCAAAATAAGATTACCGGCTAAATGTTGGCGCTCAAGGGAGAAAAAGGTTAAGCTTCTTGAGTCGACTTTCATAGGGCAGATCTCATAGTTCTGGCACCATTCGAGTAGCCAATCGTTGAACTTGCTCCAGATGCTGGATATCACGTATTGCAATGCTTGAACATCGTTGGATCAAATGCATTGGAGTCAAAGGTGAACTATATTGAAACATAGTTACAAACCGTCTTCTTCTGGGTGAATTTTATAACATTTTGAACGGACCTCGTATTGTTATAGTTTCTTTAAAAATAATTTTTTTTATTGTACGAAAAGAAAAAAAAGGAAATGCGTGAGAATCTGACAAGCAACAAACACAAAAGTTAAAGTAGCTAACATTTGTCGTGGTAAAGTTAACATAAGTAACATAAACTTTAAAGAACTACGAAATTAATTAGATTTAGAAGAACACATTTTATACAAGAATTTTTTTCTTTCTTCAAATATATAAGGACAACTTTCTATTCTTAGGCAACGCTGCATACATCTGCTTATGTATCTATCTATATATATATATATATATATATATATATATATATATATATATATATATATATATATATATATATATAAATAAATATTAATTATTTTAATACCTACAGACATCGATGTTTCATGCTAACGCAATCTTTCGTGCAGGAACTAATTCTCAACGGTCGGCGGGCGCGAACCCCGATCACAAATCGCCACTGATTCGTAGTCAAGAGTCTTATCCCATCGGCCATAGACAATTAGTTAGTAATTAGAGAGGAATTTAAATGTAAATAGCGAGTCGGCGGCTAGATTTACCAAGCAGCTAGAGTGATCTACAAACGCGTTCGGATCGTGCATGACAACGGTTTTTAAGGACACCAGTGGGTTATTACCCTTGCTAGACCCAAGAATTGAGAGGAAGGAGAGATTCGACTTCACTACGGCTGGATGTAATTTCACGTAGCTCCTAATACCAAGAAGCTTTGGTCTTTACAGAGATTCGTAACTTACTGTGCCTAGTAGAGTTCCACCACGAGTCGTGAGTAACAACTGTGCGTATTTTATGTTCTTTTATCGTGCGTTGCACGTCCATTTGCACTAGTCAACATTTGAATCAATGTGTGATATTGCACCTGGTTGAATTTCACCTTCTTCTGTGTGCAATAGCATTACTCTTAATATGCATATGTGAAAGTGACATACGTAGATAGCAACACTAGTAACGCGACCAACTCACTGCGCCGTTCATGAAAATAAGTATTTATTTTTTAATGTTTCGATAATGTTTCTCTAAATGTGGTAAGTGACAATAAATGTGTTAAGCGCCCCCCCCCTCTAAAACTGCGTTATACGGCATAATCGCGTTAACACACGGGTTCTCGTTAGATAACCGAAGTTAAGCGACGTGAAGCCTGGCCAGTACCAGTTGGGTGACTATTTTGGAATGCTGGGCGCTGTATGTCATCTTCCTATGACCGCGATATACATGCGACTGGGGGCCGCTTATAAATTTGATATTCCCTAGAAACTTACTCCTTCGGAGGAAGCCGGAATATCTCGATCAGTGTTAAATACCACATCAGGTATTACCGATTCGTTTTTTTAAATTCGGTCGAATAAAGACCGAATTTAAAAAAGCTCTATCCAAAAAACTTTTTAAATATACAAAAAAAAAAAAAAATGAAGAAAATAGTGAAAATCTGGCAAAAAAGTTAAAGTGGCAAACTGATGTAGTAGTTAACATTAAGTAAATAAATATTTTATTTGCCATCTTTTTAAGCTGTAAACTTTATATTTCGGGCTAAGCCAACGAACAATCTTACTTTAAAAAATTTGGAGGTTTTCAAAAATGAAAAATCCTTCAAAAATAAATTTACGATAACACATCTCTATACTACACATTTTGCTTTTTTTTTTAAATATATAATTATCGGTTTGATTCCCGGACAACACCGGCTGCCTCTGCTTGTGAGCGTTAAAGCCAGTGAACCTGATATCAGTGTTAATTGCTTCCACAAACAAAGAGAGCGAGCTTTTTAGGGCATAACAGCAACAAAGAAGAAGAAAATGCGTTGGAGGACGCATTTTTTTTATAAACGCCAAAGAAGAAAAGAAAAAACGAAAAGAAACTTAATGGAAGAACGTTGCCCCAAGAAAACTTCTTTTTTTTTAATTCACGATAAGAGAAAAGATTAAAATATCTCATTATATTTATATACTTCTAACGTCACGCCATTTAGATGCCGTGTGTTGATTATCAGTCTCGCTATAAGCATCTGCTCACCCCAATGCCGGTCCTAGATACTCATTCCCACCCCGCTCACCACCCAACCCGGAATCTATGAGACACGTTTTCTACTGAGACACTACTCTTTGGAAACCACTCTACTCAACTACTTGGCCTTTTGGCTAAGATCAAAGTGTAGTATCTGTTCCGATGGATACTGCACTCCATAGACTGGTATTGTCTTGGCCTTCGGGTGTTGATTTACGCCGGTCAATGGGTCTGTCCTGTGCAGTTCTAGGAGGTCCACCCTCCCAGGCTTTGCCTCCCCTCTTTGGGGAGGAGTAAGTTTATTGCTTACTGCCTGAGGCGCCCCTACCGGGGAATGCCGACGGGGCTGCCCAGGCAATTTTTAAATGGCCAGAGTGCTTACCTCTCGAGCGCTGGCTTGTCTAATCCCACTTTCCCGACCTTGTGTCACATCTTACCTTGTGGGAGGTAGATAAATAAAACTCTACTCAACTACTTGGCCTTTTGGCTAAGATCAAAGTGTAGTATCTGTTCCGATGGATACTGCACCCCATAGACTGGTATTGTCTTGGCCTTCGGGGCTTGATCTACGCCGGTCTATGGGTCTGTCCTGTGCAGTTCTATGAGGTCCACCCTCCCAGGCTTCGCCTCCCCTCTTTGGGGAGGAGTAAGTTTATTGCTTACTGCCTGAGGCGCCCCTACCGGGGAATGCCGACGGGGCTGCCCAGGCAATTTTTAAACCCCACTTTCCCGACCCGACCTTGGGTCACATCTTACTTGTGGGAGTAAGATAAAAACTGGCCTTGTGCCTAACTCCTGGAGAGGAGTAAATCAATACTCTTTGGAAACCAAAGAATTCGTTGTTTATTTTGTGGTTCTTTACAATCATCCCGTCATGAAAAAAAACGCCTCATTCTTGTTCTTTTTCGTAATGACTAACTACTTATCAAGGCCAAAAGCCACTCGAGAATAAGGATTAAAGTGACTGGTGGACAGTCGGTTTAATGATGAAGAATACTATGAGATGATCGAAAATGATTTTTCGGAATAGAAAAGTGCACACGATTTGAGATGAAGATTAAGATATCTCGCTATGTACTCATGCCCCTTCCCCACACCGAAATATACGATACAGGGTCCCTACTTGGGGTAGGGGGCTACTCTTTGTAAACAAAAGAATGCGTTGATGATATTTTTGTGGTTCTTTAATCGATGGAACGTCTTACGAAATGTTGAGATTGAAATTCCATAAATAGTTTCGAGACTTTTTCTTTTTAAAATCTAGGGAGGTCATACCCACGTAGTACTTCTTGTTATTCGGTCTTTCCTTTTAAAAAACAGATATTATGACCACAAAAGCACATTTCAAAACAGAGAACGTCGAATTAAAACAGCACTAGCAAACCACTATTGTGAGCTCAAAGAAAATGGACGCTCACCAATGGAAAATAATACGACAGGCCAGTACGTGTAGAAATTTAGACGACCCGTGTAGATTATGCCTGAATGAAAAATTTGAAATCCTAAACTTTAAAGATCCCCAAAATCTATTAAACTGTACAAGTGAGATAATAAACAGCTGACTGCACAGAATACAAATTACCGTAGGCTAACAATACATAAATAAATAAATCAATAAATAAATAAACAAACAAATAAGTAAAAAAACTAAACTAAACTAAAACCTAAAAACTTAAAAACTAAAACCTAAAATAGAAATACAAGGAACCACGTGTTAAAAAGAAGTAACTCAGACCAACATTCTAACCATTTCACGTCATGATTTTATTTCATCTCGTCAGGACGAGAATCATCAGACGTGTTGCGATGGTTGGTGGTTTGAAACTGAGAAATGGGAGCATTCACACCGTCTTGGTACTCTATAGCCTAGGAAGATCAAAGGCAGACCAAAACAGAGGCTGAAGAAAGTCTGATAAAGGTGACCAATTATAGGCCCCCTTTGTTTGGATTTTAAACAGACGGTACCGATGTTGTTCAGATCTTCTGTAATACATATACAAATGATATATCATAATAAAATGATGGACTTGTTAGTCTTTCATATATAAAAAACAAGTCACATTATTATTATAATACATATGAAAATAAATACCACGCTATTATTTTTTAATTGTTTTAATAATCGATCACTCTGCTGGGTGGTCTCTCCCACTAACTTTACATGTGTGTGTGTTGGGGGCGTAGTGGTTACCGGCGCAGACTATTGGGGTGTCTGTATCACTTTCACTAATTCCCAGTGAAGGAATGAATCCATATATCAAGCCATGGATGGGATAGTAAGGTAGACTAAACTCTCAAGCCTTAGTTGTGCAATTAGTCTTGGAGAAGGAACTAACATCAGTCTTTCTCTGCTTACGACGTCGTCTTGGATTTCGTACAATTGCACTGAAATAATGTCAGTTCATGAGAGATTATTACACTACCCTTGCTTCACTGTAGACTTCGCACGCAGGCATCTTGAGACTAAATGGAAACCTTCTTTTTCTCCGGAATTAACAGCATGATATAACTTTGATATGTAATTTTACTTACTAGCTCTATTGCAATAAAAAAAAAACAACTGTTAAAAATGTTTAAATAAATAAGAGCTTTGGTACATGATTCCCATAAAAGAATTGTTATATATATATATATATATATATATATATATATATATATATATATATATATATATATATGTACACGTGGAGCGTACTCTCTCTGCTTTGCTTACGAGCGTTTATAGGAAGCCCACTTTTACTGGACTTTACCTTAGTTGGGATTCTTTTGCTCCTAAACGTAGAAAGAAGGATCTCATTAGGACTCTTACCCACCGAGCTCTGATGATTTGTTCTAGTACTAAACTGACGTTTGAACTTGATAAAATCAAGGAAATTTTTCTTTCTTATGGATACCCCGAGCACGTCGTCTC
>OY744532.1:74975846-75055846 GCA_963556195.1 Sepiola atlantica | reverse complement strand
GGAACAGTGACTTTTTTTCTAATTACCTTTTCTAATGAGTCACCATTTATCAAAGCCTAAACCCATTCGAGGATAAGGGTTAATGCGATGGATAAAGTGATTGTTAAACGATGATAGATAATACTATGAGAGAATTGAAAACGGAAACATACTGCTCGAAACATCTACAGTTTCAGAAAACAGCAGCCCCCCCCTCCCCCTCCCCCTCCCCCTCCCCGTCAGAAACATCGTTCACTAAAGGACAAAATAGAAGTTAAGCGACGTTGAGTCTGGTCAGTACAAGATGGGTGACTATTTTGGAATGTGGTACTATCGTGCCGTTCTCGTCGATAGTCACATTTCCCATTCGGAGCAGCGGTTGACCATTGTCTTGAGTAAGTAATTTGTAACTTTTTGCGTCCCGGTACTAAATGACCTGGGTTATTTTGACAACAAATCTGATTCCTCTCCGCGAACCGGAGGTGAATGGAGTCTGATCGACGAGGAGTTTTTTTAAAAGTTGAGTATAACGATGTTTTGGCTGAGAAAATAGTGTTATCTCCATCAGCCCCAAGTTTAGCACAAGGTCGCGCAAAAGGAGCGCTCTTATTGGCTTGTGTCGCAGAGAACACGCGGCGCTGTATGTCATATCTCCTGTCCGGAATATACATGCGGCTGTGAACCACATGTGAATTTGATGTTCCCCAGAAACTTCCCCATTCGGTAGAAGCCGGATACCCGTCTAGGGCGAATACCCCATCAGGTATTATCGTATTATATCATTGTAAGGATGGAAAACACCACCACATAAACTGAAGCAATTTTGAGTTTCGTTTTGTCCGCTGTCAAAGGAGGAGGTGAAGCCTTCTCGAGTGGGCAATTGTAATTTTTTATTCCAATCCAGAGTGCGACTTTTTAGGTAGCTCGATTGTCCCCACATTCAAAAACCGACTTATCTCTAACGTTACCCTCGTGAGGAGGTAAGTCGATATGACTAATAGAACAGAAATGCTATCTTCTCTCTCCTCTCCCCCTTGCTCATCCCTTTTCTGATTCAATAAACCTTTAATGTCTCCCTGGACTTTTCGTATAAAAGTGACAATGTTATGAGATCGAAATCTGATCTGCACGCATCGGACTAAACCCACAATTAATTACTTGCGAATCTTCCATTTTCATCGACGCTTTTCTTTTTTTTTTCTTTTTTTTTCTTTTTTTTCTTTTTTTCTTTTTAGTCTGAAATCACACAAAAACGAACAAAATTCTGCAACCAAGCAATGGACTTGTATTTCAGTTTTACTCATTGTTCTATTTAAATTCTCCCAAATAAACTTGTTTCGAGCGCGTGCGGAGGTGGATAGATTTGAAGTTATGATGGCTATTGTGCACTTGGATAAACCCACAAACAATCCTTATTTTGTTTTAATAGGAGTGGGCTATCGAGAATCAGATCTTTCAATTTAAATGAAGGCAATTATTTTAGGATGTTTGATATATAAGAACTAAAAAAAATATCAAAATAATAATTCGATGGTCAAAATTAAGACAGCAGCTGTGAAGAGGATACGACGTTATCACAAGATAGAGTGACAAAGTATATCCATTGAAAATATATTTAATTTTATTCGACAACTTGTTAAGACAATGAAAATGAAAGCTTCGTAAAGATCGAGAGTTCAAAGAGTCCAAGGAACGTTCCTGAAGAGAAAGAGTTGTTTTGCGTGCAAGAAGAAATTGAGTACGCATGTTTGTTGCGTGTGCGTTTAAGCGTGTCTAAATGAAGATATGTGTGTATCAGCGTGCCTGTTTTGTTAGTGACAGAGTGTGCGTGTGTGTGTGTTCACTTCAGCTGGTGCCATGTGCATTTATGAGTGTGTTAATAGTGTGCCTGTGTTAAGTTAGTGAGGAAGCGTGTTTATTTAATACTATATTTTATTAGCTGTTTTTTTACGAAGACAGGTTCTTCCGTGTATCTATAATGATTTTGTAACCCGACATCTTCAATGTAAGGCCGAGTAAAGAAGTTGGTGTCAGAAACAGGATAGTTGAGATTGTTTACCACCTGATTCTGTGCTCTCCCTTTTCGCCTTGTTTTGTTGTCCCTATTTATCACCTCTTCACGAGGGCTGGATGGTAATGTTAGGGATACCCAGCTACCCTAAAAAGGGCACACTGGATAGGCCCAAAATAAAATTTGCCCAGTCAAGAACGATTTCGCCTCTTCTGACCGAAGGTAAAAGAGATACTACACTTTGATCTTGTCTCGAAATTCAGGTCATGTAGCGTTGTCTAGTTTGCATGCCTACATTTCTCATTTTGATTAGCAGGACACGCCACCGCCTAGCGTATTTCCCTTGATTTATTGAATTTATTGAATAAAAGAACATTTCTCTGGCCCTCCACAGTCACTATCTTGTTCCCTGGTGTCCCCAAATGAATGAATATTACAATAAATTTTCCATAACCTGCTTATTCTAAATCAGAATATGTAATCTTTGTAAGTGTATCTTTGATAGTTTCTGCGTTTTAGCCGGGCAGACAGCCAGGCAGTCAGACAAAAATACAATTTTCCTTTATACAATAAATAATAAAACAATATTGAACAAAAGAATACCTTATTTTGTGATATATATATATATATATATATATATATATATATATATATATATATATATATATATATATATATATATATATATATATATATAAAGGAGATTGTAGTTTGCTTGAAGCATTGCTGGTAAATATAAGTGTAGGTTTGTAATCCGAGGCTGTAGCATTGCGATGTAGTTGCCGGAAGGTGGGGAGGGTGAACAGAAACAAACGAGGAGAGAAAACGAATTATTAATATTTCACGTAAAAACTGATTAAGTACCAGAATAGTTAATACTGTGTGGTAAATAAAAAGTTCGGCAAAAGGTAATCTTAAATTTTCGAAAGAAAAACTTTCATTATCAAAAGACAACAATTAAAGACCGAAAGGGTCGAAAAAAACGGGAACAACCGGAATCAAACTGTTGAAACACTGCAGCAAGACTATTCGGAGTAGGAACGCAGAAAATGTCAAAATTAAATTAAATAATTATTCAGCTACATTCATCATCTTATTAACATTTGTTTATTTATATACTAATTATTATAATTTAATTATTTTTTATTTTATATGATTTATTAACTTTTCTTTATTTATTCAATTCTAAATTTAAATTTACGTGTGGGCCGTTATTATTACATGGACAGCCAAAGAGGGATAACTTAGAACAAACGGAATATTTTTATAAATGAGATTTGAAATTTAAATCAATTGTGGAAGGAATTAATGTCATAAGGGTAGGAAGGAACCGTTGGAACGGGGGGGAATAAGAGGAACCGTAGGAAAAGGAAGGGGGGATTAAGAGATAAAAATATACACACACATATATTATATATATAAAGTGTAAATATCTAAATACATATTTATTTTATTTAAGGGTATTTCAAGGGTATAATACTCCTAGAACTAAATTTATATAAATTTATTCTATTTATTTATTTATTTATTTTTCTTTAATTTTTTTTCCTTTGTTATTATTATTTATTTATATATTTATTTAGTCTTTTATTATTATAATTTCGCTTTTTTTTCTTTTTTATTTATTTATTTATTTTAATTTCTATTTTAAATTTTATTATTTTATTGAATTTCAAACTTTAGTTTAGGGGTTATAAATGTATCCACATATACATACACACACACATGAGAATACACCCATATATATATACATGTATATATGTATACACATACACAAGGCCTACATATATATATACATAAAGTGTACATTAGTCCATTCTCGTTTACATTTACATTTACATCTATGTCCATAATTAAAATGTTTTATTTATACATATGTAACATGTAAAAATTAAACATAGGATTAGAGGCATTGAGGTGTGGGGTGGATGGCGCTTGCAAATAAAAGGAAGAAGGAGGAGACAAAGGCAAGGAAGTTGGGGGTGGGAGTGTGAGGATGTAAGAATCAGAGGATGAAAGGGGAAGACAACTCAAATCTGTTATTCAAAGTTGGACGAAATTTAGAGATTAGAATAGCTTCCGAAATTCGAAGCTGAGCGAGATTGCGGACAGAGTTGAGAATGCGGACACTAATAGAGCGATGTGTGTTGCCATATGATATTAAGTGTTTGTGGAAGGAAGAAATGTGGGTGTTCAGATGCTCTTTAAGGCGTTGGTGTAGAGGCCTAACGGTACTACCGATGTAGAACTTTTGACACTTAGCGCATTGTAGGTTGTAGACTGCATAGGTGTGGAGGCAGAGGCCAGAGTTGGGGATGTGGCAATTAGCTCGAGAGCAGGAGTCCGGGGTGTATTGACTTTTTTTGGATAAATGTTGTCGGAGAGAAGTGCCTGTGTGGGAAAGCTGTATGTAAAGGTTCTCACTACGTATGGCATTGCGGATAGCGGAAGTGATACGGTCGCTAAAGAAGGAGAGCTTAAGGAAGCAAGTGTTGGAGAGTGTGTGGTGTCTACGTCTTTTGGTGTTGTTGAGGCTGGATATGGTAGTGAGGGGGAAACCGTTGGTTAATAGGGTCTGGTGGAAGGCTTCGGTGTGTGTTGTTTAATCGGAAGTAGACGAGCATTTGTCCTGTATCCGGGTGATTTCGGTGTGTGCGTAACTTATTTTGGATTTGAGGGGTAGTGGGGATTTGTAGTGGATGAAGAGGTTCCAGCAGGCGGGTTTTCTATAGAAAGTGGTGTGGAGAGATCCGTCGTCATTAATGCTAAGTTTAAAGTCTCTCTCTCTCTCTCTCTCTCTCTCTCTCTCTCTCTCTCTATATATATATATATATATATATATATATATATATATATATATATATATATATATATATATATATATATATATATATAATTGTATTAAGAAGACTGAAGGCAATGCAGAGAGCCGGATCGATGAGAAGCTGGAAAGAACAAAAATAAATAATCGAAGGAGAGGTCTTACAACTATCTATCTATTTTTTTTTCAATCTTACATAAACAGCAAGTATAGAGTTAGCTGTATGTGATGTCCAGATAATGATTAGAAAGCATTTGATATTTCGGGAAAATCTTCCCTTGTCAAAAATGGACACAAAATAAAAGTCCAACTGTGTGGAATTCACTAAG
The DNA here is from genome assembly GCA_963556195.1 of Sepiola atlantica. NCBI lineage: Eukaryota > Metazoa > Mollusca > Cephalopoda > Sepiida > Sepiolidae > Sepiola > Sepiola atlantica. The sequence goes on along the minus strand of OY744532.1, from coordinate 75,050,706 downwards.
ATATATATATATATATATATATATATATATATATATATATATATATATATATATATATATATATATAGTGATGTCACTATGGTAATGGTCCTCTGAGGAGAAGATTTATCTTTGAAAACTCATGAGCTAAGGACGTTAAGATACTTTGCTTGAACTTTGAATTTTAATAACATTTGATTGACACCTTATTTTATTGTTTCATTTTATATTAATATATATATATATATATATATATATATATATATATATATATATTCGCGAGAAATCTGTATCTTTTTAATAGTATTTTCACAGCCTACTGACATACCAGATTAATCTGTTACAGTGAGAAAGTACGATTGTGACACGAGGAGGCATATTGTTGGTGAAAAAAAACATTACTTACTTACTTGTACTTGTAAAAGTTATCACCCTGGTCGGGTTGATCTGACTTTCTCCCAAGAACAGCATCTTTGACGGGATGTCTCTCAATTTCATTTGTGTGTTTTTTAGTGTTTTAAGAGACCAAACCTTCTTAAACCAATAATTTCAAGCTAAAAATAATGACAAACAAATAGCCTCGATAGTCTACCTCTATTCATAATGGATATTTAACGTTTGTAGATAAAACTCGGAATAATGTTTAGAAATAAATTTTGTGTTAAATAAAATCAGTTATTATAATAAGATGTACTGGTGTAGGGAAATATACCCTACACCAGTACATCTTATTATAATAATGTCTCACGGCGCCCCATGTGGTTGGGTGATCGTTGTCGTGGCATCGGATAAGATCTGTAAGCGTCTTCATTTTATGTGTATTTCCAGTCTGGAATCGATAGGTGTTCGATTTCGGTGCGCGGCTGTGGTAATACACCTGGCTATATGGAACAAAAATGAATTGACACAGCCGTGTTATTAACAATTAATAATATTTATTCGGTGAGTTGGATAGTGTTCGGATTTTTTGTAATTGAAAGATAACAGTAACCAAAAATGTTGGACAACACAATTCACCGACCAGGAGTTAAAAACTAATCTTCCCAATCCGTTGTCTGTGATGTTGCTAGTCTCAGTCTTTTCTATAAATACTATTATGGCATGTGTTCTTCAGAATTATGTGAGCTATTCCCCGCTTTTTGTTCTAGCTCGTTTGACTCGTTAATCTAGTGGTCTCCATCAATTCGCTTTTTTGATACCTCATTGTAATACAGCTTCCTATTCCAGTAGCTTCTTTCCAAGAACTGCAGGCCGGTGTAACTCTCTTCCTGTTGACTGTTTTCCCCATACCTATAGCCTTTGTCTTTTCAAGACTAAGACCAATAGGCATCTTCTGTCTTTACGATAATCATATTTCGTTCTTGTTAGCTACTTACATCAAGTGGCTTCATGCCTTGCCTGGAGCGATTTCCATTAAATAAAATAAAAAAAAAACAAGACCCAATTCTCAGATGGCTAGCCATATTCCCCGTTGCTTGGCTTTTGAATCCGGCTGATTTATACGGACAATGAAATTTGTTTTCTTTTTATTATTATTTTTGTTTTAACTTTTATTCACATCAAACAAGGCCAATTACCAGTAAGACTTAAGGGGCTACTGTGATTAGGGGACAAATATATAAAGGCCATTCTAAATGGGGATATTTGCAGCAAGATGTTTGTTCACATTACATGTACATGTACATTTCTGTATGTGTGTATAGTCGGAGAAACAGTCGGGAAAACAGGAAGCACGGAGGGAATTCCAAAGGCAGGAGGTCCGAGGAAAGAAACTATTAGAGTAGAAGGTTTTCCGGTGTCTGGGGATCTCTACAGTAAAAGGGGTGGGATTTTGCTACTAGTCGTATTTATCGCAGATATTTACGTTGAGTGGATACAGGTGTAGTAAGTTCGTCAATTTTCATGATTTTCAATTCTCTTCGACCAAAATGATAAGTGTCTTTCGAGATGCCGACCAACAACAAAAGGAAAGAAGAAAAGGATGTAATATTATAGTTCGGACATTAAAAATATATCCCAGCAGGGAGTGTCCATCCGGGATAGACATTACTTTTTCCAGTCGGTATCTTGTTTCCTATCTCAAGTGTACACTTTCTGAGTAGCTTTCTCCAAAGAATCTCACAAACCATAGGTGGGTATATACTTGAATACAAACCCAACTACTTCTCAGGGGGGCATATATCGCATGTGAACTATTTTATATCCCTCATAACCACCCGAAAAATATTTGTTTACATTACATTTAAATTTTTGCATATTGATACAGCCAGGGAAACATAGAGCAGGGGGGGGGATTCCAAAGGCAAGCAGTTCGAGGAAAGAAGCTATTAGAGTAGAAAGCATTCCGGCATCTTGAGACCTCTACGGTGAAGGGATGGGATTTTTCTGATTGTCGAATTGGTCGAGGGTATTTTCGTTGAGGGGGCACCAGTGCAACAAGTTCATCGGAGCACATTCTATTAAAGTACTTTTAAAACAAGCAAAGGGATACAACATTACGGCGATGGGACATGGCTGGGGCTGGGTAGATAGTGTAGAACCTATTAGATTGGACGTCTTTTTTTAGGGAAAGACTAGTGGTTGGTGCACTAGCGTAGATGTGACAACAATACTTCATGCATGGGCGAATGGTGGCTTTGTAAAGATAGAGAATACTATCAAATGTAAGAAGTTTTCTAGCACGGTAGAGGGAGCCCACCTTCTGCTGCAAAAGAATATTATCCCCCACTCCATTTTTAATAAAATCTGTTCATTATTGCATAACTAGGGAGGGAGAAATACATTTATCATTTATAAAGTCTGATAACGAATTGAGTTCTTATTTACTTTCTTCCTCGCGAGGGCAAAGTTAGACATAATATCGGCTTTTAATGTGGGAAATGAAGCTCCCAAAATAGGGCACTCTGAATTGCGGCAAAAATAAAAATTGCCTCGATATATAAGGATTTCTCTTCCTCTAACTGAAGACAGAAAAGATATTACACTCTGATTCCAGCCCGAAATTCTGACAATGCTCTCTTGTGAATGAATATAGTCCTTAGATGGCGAAAGGTTGTTCAAATAACCTCTATTATTCCGCCCTCTTCGCACAAGGTTGTAGTTATACACGTATGTTGAATTAGAGACTAGTCAAGTTTCCATGGTATCCGATTCCACCCGTGCACTTTAAAGCGGACACATGTCGCCGTTCGTTCTCTTTTTTCTTCTTTATCGACGAAAATCGATAAAAATGAATGAGGAAGAATAAATAAACGACATTGTGTGAGTGGTAGACAACCTTGAAAATGTGTAATTGTCCCATTCATGATGTAGATTAGCTGTCGCTGAATAGTATTCATGTTTTGATTTGAAGCCAACTATGAGAGACATGGTGTTCGGATGATCAGCATTACATGGGACTAAAGTAACCCGCTGCTACCTAGCTCTCTAAAATTTATTTTAAAATATTAAAAAGAACGTAATTTGATTATTATAGATTAAGCATTAAATTATAAGAACAAGAACGGGGTCCAAAAAACAAATATACAACAAATAAATGTGACCGTAGCCCATAAAACTTATTTTCCGACTTACCTATGACATTTGTTTGTATTTTTAAGTAGATTCAATGGCTTTTTATTAGATATCAACATTTCTCTCCATTTTACGTTCACGGAAAGTTGGAAATTTGCCGACATTTTTTTTTCACTCAGTCTCGCTTTTTTGTTTTGTTTTGTTTTTACTGGGACTCATAATCTAAGCGCACTTTTCCCAAAACTTTGATACGTTAGTTTTTTTTGGGGGGGGGCGGGGGGGGACTTTTAATGTAATTTACAATATATTTTAGTTTCGATGACTTAATTAAAAGTACTAGGCTGAGAAAAAAAAATGTCGACAGCCATACTGTCTTGCCAAATTTCCAACTTTCCGTGAACGTAAAATTTTGATATCTAATAAAAAGCCATTGAAACTACTTAAAAATACAAACAAATGTCATAGGTAAGTCGGAAAATAACTTTTATGAGCTACGGTCACATTTATTTGTTGTATATTTGTTTTGTTTTTTACCTCGTTCTCGATGTGTTGATTATTGTAAAAGATACCCAATTTTTTTTAAAAATATGAACAAATTAATTATTTCGTACGTTCTTGTAAAATGCACCCAATCCGGTGTTTACCGAAATAAGTCAACTCATGTTACCATTTCTGACTAAATCTACACGGACACAACTATCTCTTTAACCTATCTATTTGAGATTAAAATATATTCAAATGCATTGCAAAATGCTTTTCGGAACAATACTCTTCATGGTTAAGATAGCTCAAAGCCAGCATACATCTAAAATGTACATTCGGGGGATTTAAGAAAGATATATTTTATTACTACATGACACTGTGTTAGGTGGGATGAATAAAAAATAAAAAAGACGAAATTAATAATTTTAAATATGCCTAAGAGAAAAGTATAATTACAAGATATAAAAAAAACCCAGAGCAAGTATCAAAACAAGAACTTAGACTGAACCAAAGCGGAAAAGGGAAAAGGATAAGAAAAAAGAAATCTGTGAGTTGATTGTCTAAGGAACATAGCGAGACAGAAGAATAGAAAAAAAGTATTAAAATGTAATAAAGAAAAATAAAACCAAATAGTGATAACGAAATTTTAAAATAAATAAGCAATCTGTGATTGTTCGGACAACTGAGTTAACGACGAGTCACAAGCCATCTGGCTTCAATGAAAATTAGAACAAGTCAAGTGGAGTTGACTCCCCCCCTCTCTCTCAAATATATATATATATATATATATATATATATATATATATATATATATATATATATATATTAAAATAGCATTGAAGAGACAATATTTATTATTCATAATGAATTTAAGAAATTAAAAAGATGAAAGGGCAGCTGACCGGTTTCGTACCTCGCTCAACAGTTTTGACGACATTATGTACAGACAAATTAATGGTGTATCTATGGGCTCTCCCTTAGGACCAGCATTGGCCAATATTTTTGTTGGTTTCCATGAAGAAGGTCTCCTATCTGGTCCAAATAGACCAGATATCTACTTTCGTTATGTTGACGACACCTTTTGTCTGTTCAACAATGAAACGGAAGCGGACGTTTTTTTTACGTCCCTTAACAATATTCATCCAGCTCTTAAATTCACTATTGATAAGGAAACTAATTCTTCACTGCCATTCCTTGATGTATTAGTTAATAAAGCTTCCTGTGGTTTCTTAACATCAGTATATCGGAAACCTACCTTCACTGGTCTTTATACTCGTTGGGACTCATTTTGTCCCACAAAACAAAAATTTAATCTTATTAAGACCCTTACCCATATGGCCTTAAAGATTTGTTCGAAGACCGAGCTGGATGAAGAAATTAAATTTATTACTAAGACCCTCTGTAACAATGGCTATCCTTTAGACATTGTACAATCTACGATTAAAACAAAAATATTACATTTTTACAAAAGCAAACCAGCTTCTGTAGACAGATGCCCTATTTACCTTCGCCTACCTTGGCTTGGTAATATTAGTGATAGATTCGCCAAACAAATCTCTTTGTCTGTACAACAATGTTATTTTGCTGCGAATACGCGTTTTGTTTTTTCCTCTCGTCCAATCTTAACTTCTATTCGAAAAGATGTCCTTCCCCCACATCATAATAATTCCATTATTTATTTATTTAAATGTAGTTGCAGTATGCACTACGTCGGGATGACGTCACAGAGATTGGACATCCGGGTCAAACAACACGTGCCCACAAAAATTCGCAATGGAAATTATTTACCAACTGATGATTTGAATAATACTTATGGCTCGTCGATAGGTCAACATCTCATAAATAATCGCACCTGTGCCTCTAAATTCAGTGTCGACTTATTCTCCATTCTTAGTAAGTCGCACTCCCCTTATCATCTCAAGATCTTAGAAACAATTTATATTAAGTCCTTGAGACCTTCTCTTTGCAAACAAAGAGAAAATCTCCTCGGGCTTAATGTTGTTTCTATTTGACTGAACTTTTTTTTTTTAATTTTTTTTTTTTTTTTTAATATTTTTTTTTTTACCCCTTTCCCTCGCTATAATTCTCATAGCATCTTTTTATATTTTTTATACATTACCTCGATATTTGGCTCTGTTGAGCGAGAACGAAACCGGTCAGCTGCCCTTTCATCTTTTTAATTTCTTAAATTCATTATGAATAATAAATATTGTCTCTTCAATGCTATTTTAAAGTTTTGTACGACAAAGAAAATATTTAAATATATATATTAGTACTTCATGTATCCACATAAAATATTATAAGGAGATATAATTTTTTATGTGTCAGTTTTCAGTATTTACTTCAACAGTGCTCGATACGTAAGTAGAGCTAGGTAGTAAGCAATGAAAATATATATGGCAATCAAGCTACACAGAGGCTCCCGTGTTTCATCCCCGGGGGGGGGGAATCGTCAGGCTAAATGCATGGAGTTATTTTTGTCAGGTGTTTTAATATACATGGCTTGCTAGTTAACCAATTAGATTCTTTGTTGTTCCCTCAGCCAATCGCTCGGCTTCCCGCGAACAAAAGCTTTGTTGGTGACGCTCCTATGCCTATCCTATTTTTTCTTAACAATGGATTTTCCTATATCCTGTTTCCTTTGTTTTGTCAATACAGTGGGCGAATTTATTTTAACACGTGGTTTCTTGTATTTCTATTTTAGGTTTTAAATTTTAACTTGTTCAGTTTTTTATTTATTTATTTATTTTTAATTTTTTAAATTTTTATTATATATCATCCTAAGGTAAATTTATTTCTGTGTAAACAGCTGTTTGCTATTTCACTTCTAGAGTTTAATAGGTTTCGGGGATCTTTAAAATTTAGGATTTCATATTTTTCATTCAGGCATAATCTACACGGGTCGTCTAAGTTTCTACATGTACTGGCCTGTCTTACTATATATATATATATATATATATATATATATATATATATATATATATATATATATATATATATATATATATATATATATATATGTTTGTGTGTGTGTATCGAGGCAGCATTTTTTTCTCTAATACACGTATTATTAAAAATAACCGACAACTCATGTCTGGATATTTAACATTATTCCACTGAAGATTGACCCAGACGGGTCAGTAAGTACTCTGGACTTACAAGAAAATTACGGCAGATTCATCAGCCAATTCTCATCCGAGATTAAGACTTTAACCCGGAAAATTGAAGGGATTAATACAAAAATATCCAGACATGAGTTGTCGGTTATTTTTAATAATATATATATATATATATATATATATATATATATATATATATATATATATATATATATATATATATATATATATATATAAGTTATGAGGTTGAAAAAGACTAGATATACATTCGTATTGTGCACATTATAAGTTGTTTCGACCATAACTAAGTCTCCTCGGATGTGTTTCCAACCACAATTCAAACCTGAATTGTGGTTGGAAACACATCCGAGGAGACCTAGTTAAGGTCGAAATAACTTATAATGTGTACAATCCGAATGTATATCTAGTCTTTTTCAACCTCATAACTTATTCATGCTCTGTTTGAACGGACATAGAGCTCTCTGATTCGAATTCCTATCGAAAATAATCGAACCTGAAAACTATATATATATATATATATATATATATATATATATATATATATATATATATATATATATATATATGTATATATATATATAGTGTGCCAATTTATATTGAAAAGAAATCAATAAAGTGCTCGATCGCAAAAGAGTGAGAGCAAATACAAATAATTTAATTGAAAACTATATGTTAAATATTTCAGAACCGTACCGCGGTTTCATCCAGATGGGCTGACTTTTAAAATTTTAAAAAGGCTATACCCAAGGGACTCGTCAGCGTACTGAATGAGGTCAAAACACAATGAGAAATTATAATATATATATATATATATATATGTCAGTTAAAAATATGACAAGAGTTTAGATGCTGGATTGCGTTGATAAAGTTAGAAGGGGAAAGTCGACTGTCCGAACAAAAATACTTAGACAAATGAATTTTGATTAAAGATGTTGTACAGGTGGAGATTTGATAAGAGTTAAAACAAGAGAAACAAGCCGCGCGTGCGTGGTCCCCCTCTGTATGTGACTCGATGTAACGAGTGTAAAATGCAATAAATTTGGGCAAAATGGGGCATTTTTGACCCCTCTTCCACCCCCTGGGGGCGCGAACCAAAATTTTTCTGAGGTCAAGGATGCTCATTTTATAACCAGAACAATTACCTCTACATTTTGGCCAAGTTTCAGAAAAATTGAATGGATGGATCAAACGTTATGGGAGAAAAGGGTCATTTTTTGCCATTTTGGGGGATTTGGACCACCTGGGGGCGCGAACCAGATTTTTTCCAAGGTCAGCGATACTTATTTTCTATTAGGAACAATTGCCTCCCCATTTTGGCCAAGTTTCAGAGAAATTGAATGGATGGATGAAAAGTTATGGGGCAAAAAATGTCATTTTTTGCCATTTCGGGGCCTTTTGACCCCCTGCGGGCCTAACCAGATTTTTTTTCAAAAATCGGAGAATGTCACTTTCTAACCTGATCAAAGTTACAACTTCATGCAAAATTTCAGAGAAATTCAATGGATGGTTGCGGAGAAAAATCCGGACGGACGGACGGACAGACGGACGGACAAGCCTCAAAACATAAGTTCCCCGATTTTATAAATCGGGGGACCAATGATAAACAAAAACCTTCGTTTCTTTTTTGACGGGCTTAGGTAATTAAACATATATGACAATGCTTAGACCCTTCATTGTGTTGACTATATCGAGGGGAGGTGCTGACAAGAATTAAAATAAACAGAAAAATATTAAGTTAATTAGAGGCAGTCTTTCGAACACTAAATTGGGGGGGAGGTCGAACTTGATAGACTGCTAGAGTGATCCATCAAAGAAAGGCTATCTTGTAACCTAGAGTTGAGATACCTGGCATTATCCTGTATCTCTACAAAGCCACCATCCGCTCATGTATGGAGTATTGTTGCCACATCTGGGCTGGTGCATCTCTCCCTCTTAGACAAGGTCCAAAAAAAGAGTCACCAACTTAATAAGGTCCCTCACTATCCACCAAGCTCCAGCCCCAGTCCCATCGCCGCAATGTTGCATCCTTGTGCTTGTTTTACAAATACTTCAATCGAGTGTGCTCCGATGAACTAGCTGCTCTAGTGCCCCCTCGATGCAAATACACTAGAACAATCTGGCAATCAGCTAAATCCCATCCATTCACTGTAGAGGTCCCCAGATGTCGGAGAGCCTTCTACTCCAATAGCTTATTTCCTCGTGCTGCCAGTCTCTGGAACTCCCTCCATGCTCCCTGTTTCCTCGACTGTACCGACATGCATAGGTTTAAAACTAATGTAAATAGACATCTCGCTGCACAGCTCCCAACTTAGGATGATACCCAAAACCCACACCCTAATTCTCAGTAGCCAATGTTTTGGGGTGAAATATCTTTAAAAAAAAAAAGAGCCGAGACCTGTCCGTCCCAAAAAGAAGGAGGAGCTTAAAATATTCTCGAAAATTATAAGTGGAGAATTACGAAAGCTGATAAATTCCAGTTGCGTGATAGGAGAGTGTGTTGACTCTAAGACACGGACTGAGTCCATCTCAATATAAACCCAGACTCACAGCAACACAAAGACAGACAAAGAGGAAACGCTCTGTCAGATGCCCCTGTGCCTAGCATTGGACAATACTTAATTCTTCCAAAGCTGACTATTGTCAAGCATAGAGAATATAGCCGAATTCTTTGCGAAAAAAGACTTTTCGTATTGACTTCGATAAAAATCGGATAGAATCTCTTATAGTATTCATACACAGTCGATGAAGGAATTTCTTTGATTAATTCTTACGATTATATCGAAGTTCTTTATATAAATCAACCCACTTTTGTATTATAAATGGGTTGAATTGTATTGTATTCTGGTGGCATTGAAATAACTATACAATCCACCAGACAGCTAAAGATAGGATATAAGCTGCCAAATAGTTTAAGGTTCAAATGTGATGTGCATGAGAGTGTGTGATAGTTGTAATTGGAAAAATGATGAGACAAGGCGTTGTGAAATATAGGCTTAGAAATAGTCAGTAGTAAGTCTCCCCCTCTTTCTCTTTCTCTTTCTCTCTCTCTCTTTCTGTCTGAAGCACTTGCCTAAAGTAAAACAAGAACATAAGTCAGGCGTGAAACTGCATACCTCCACCTGACAACGGCACACCTCCACCATACTTCACCATATTCTATGAAGTATTCACAAAGTTATGCCATGGAAACATTGATAACTCAAAAACTATTTATCTGATCAGGCTGAATTTTTGCATGGTGGCTACTGTTATCAAAGAGCATAAGATCCATATATCCAATTTAGAAAATCAGAAATTGAAATTCCGTAAAAATGTCGATCTTGATCGAACTTTTAAAGCTTAAATAAGATGCAGGATTTTGTTGGCTACAATATGGACCAAGTAGCGAGTCTCTACGTTAAAACTAACCGAATGGAATCATAAACAAATGTTGATTTTCACCTTTTCTGTCACCTTGAAGTTGACATATGACCTATGACCTAGATATCTCAAGATTAAATCAGTTCTAAGTGAGACCAATACCGATATTTTTACCAAGTTTGGTGACCATTGCACAGTGCGCCCAGAAAGCCAAAAAGTGGAAAAAATTAATAACTTCGCCAAAACTCGAAATCAGAAAATGACTGATACCTCGTTGGAAGCGTATTAACAAGGCGCTTCAGATGCAATATCAATTTCCTCACAAAACTGAACTTTGGGGGACTGGGCTCCAATTACCATATTTTAGCATTTTCTCAAAAAATGCCAATTTTGGGAATAACTTCGCCATAATTCACAATCAGAAAGTTGTTGATACCTCGTTGGAAGCGTATTAACAAGTCGCTTCAGATGCAATATTAATTTCCTCGACAAATCTGAAATTTGGGGGACTGGGCTCCAATTACCATATTTGGGCATTTTCTCAAAAAACGCCAATTTTAAGCATATCTTCGTCATAATTCACAATCAGAAACTGGTTGATACCTCGTTGGAAGCGTATTAACAAGGCGCTTCAGATGCAATACCAATTTCTTTTAGAAAACTGAAGTTTGGAGGACTGGAACCTAGTTACCATATTTGGGCATTTTCTCATAAACACCCTTTTTGAGCATAACTTCGCCATAACTCGAAATAAGAAAGTGGCTGATAGCTAGTTGGAAGCGTATTAACAAGGCGCTTCCGGTGAAAACCTAAAATTATGGCAGACTGTGATAAAATTATGGCAGAGAAGGCATGCATTTGCAATTGAGATAAAAGTATACAATTTATGTATTTACAATTGAGATAAAAGTATATAATTTGTGTATTTCCAATTGAGATAAAAGTATACAAAGCGTATTTATTTACAAATGAGATAAAATATATTCAAAAGCTCAAAGTAAATTGAGTGCTATTTGCATAATTAACAGCATTCCCAGATGTAAAGCCTGCCTAAACATGTTTCCTGCTTTTTCTTGCATTGCAGAACAGATACAGTATTTATTGCAGACAGCAGTGGTTCAACAGTTCAGCATGCAGAACAGGGATATTGAGGTGAAGATGCTGAAGAGTACTGCTCACTCAGTTAAGGAAAAGTCCAAAGAGGTTGCTAGTGATTTAACAGAACCTGAGCACGTTTACCTGATTTCAAGACGAATCGAAGCCATCTGGGAAAAACGGAGAGACCTGATGAGGCACTCAGGTAGAGAGAAAACTAAAGAAGAACTGGAGCGTTGGAGAGGAGAAAGATTCGAGGTGCCTGTAACTGAGTTCGTCGAAGGAAGGGGTCATCGGCGGAAGCGGTTAAGTGATAGCCCTGGAGCACGGACGGAAAACAAAATCTTGAATCCGATCATCCGACAACTTGAGGATCTAGCTGCAGAACAAGACGTTGATCCAGAAGTACTACTAAACAAGTTTGTCGACCGTTCTCGAACATAGTGGATGAAGGAGAAGCAGACGAAATGGTCTGTCCCTGTTGTTGATGCTTGTGCAATGATATACAATGTGAACTTATCTTTACAACAGTACCAAAAGGAAGATTCCACGATGCAAGCGGTGCGACAAACATGGACATACTGTTCGGTCATACCCAATGAATGTGGCTTCTGTGTTGGACCTTGAACGAAGTTTCATTGAGTCATGCTATAATATTGTAAGTCATGATCGTGTGGACGTGGCTGTGTTGAATACCTAAAACTTCTTTCAGTGTCAAAGTCATTTACTTTATATGACATTATTCGATCAATTTTCAACATCATTTTATAGTTCCATATTGGTAATTGCACTAAGGTTCGATTTACCATATTTACTTCAGATTGGTGATTTTCATCGATTTCTGCTGATGTTGGCCCATTTTACCAGAATTTTGTATACCTTAGGAAAGGCAGGTTTAGGCAGGTATTAGGCAACAGAAATCTGTTGCCAAAATGGTGTATTTTTAACATCTGAAAACCCCATGTCTGCATCTCCTTGCAAAAAAAGTTGACCTCAACATTTTTTAGCTTTACAAAAAAAAAAGCCAAAATTCACACCGTGTGGGCCATTTTGACAAATAATGGTCATTCATTACCATTTATTGAACTGATCTTCTTTAAATAACATCATTCCATTAATTTTCAGCCTTATTTTTAGTTCCACATCATTGGTAATTACATAAAGGTATGATTTACCAGATTTACAACAGATCGACGGTTTTCGTAGAGTTCAGCTGATTTTAGCCCATTTTGCCAGATTTTTGCATAATAATGGAAATTTTGATCTGTCCATAAAACTTTTGGGGCAGGTTGGGGCAGGTAGTAGGCTATGTGTATCTGTTAGCCAAGATGGTGTATTTTAAACATCTGAAAACCCCAGGCCTGCATCGCCTTGCAAAAAACTTCTGACATCAATATTTTTTATTTTCACAAAAAAGGCAAAATTCACACTATGCGGCCACTCTCTAATGGTGCAATAATATTTTTGGTATCAGAAATTCTGAATTTGATTTATATACATATATATGTGGCTTATTTAAGACATTATTGTATGTGTTTTATGAAAAAGTCACACTTAAGATTGTAAAATGTACCATATTAAGGACATTCCATCCCAAAATATGCCTTTTTTGTCTGTTGAACATTTTTTGCAGAAAAAATATTTTGAACAACCCGCAAACCAACAACTTCAATTTGCTGTAAAAAGTCCCAAAATGGACCTTTTGAGCTGATTTTTTTGTTGATTCACATTTGCTTTCTAGTTTCACTTTAAAACATGTTCACGGCCATCTGAACATAGTCAAAAATTTATTTTTTTCCACTGTTGGGCGCACTGTGCATTGGCCAAGCGATATGGACGCTAGACTGTACACAAATAAACGAATCAATTAGACTTCACGCACCACAGAATGAGCAAATACCAAAAGGAACACATTTGGGTTAACACCGGTTTCTTAAAAAAACAAAAAAACAATACGCGCACACTTCAAAGATTATTTTTAATTAAAAAAAAAAAGTTGTATTAACAAAATGATTTTTAGTAAAAGATTGGATATAATTTTTTTAATAAAAAAACGTTACCAACTTTTTATTAAAAAATGTATGAACAAACACAGCAAATTTTAATTAAAACATTTAAATAAGTCGATGTTGTGCAGAGATGGATTACAAAACTTTTGGAGATTTATAAAAAAAAGGGGGCGGGTATATCAAATATTATTTTTTCTTTAAAAAATTATTTTTTTATAAATCTCCATAGTTTACAAAACTGTAAATTTAAATTAAATCTGCAAAGGCAAGAATGCGCGTATTATTTGTTTTAACTTTGAATTGGGACAAAAGTAAAAATTGCCTAAGTCTAGAAGGATTTCTCCTTCAAGACAGGAAAAATGAAGTATAATATCAGAACAGACGCTACACTTTGCTCATTGTATACGCACATTTTAATTTAAAAAAAAACAAAGTTTTATTTACACAACGAAAAACAAAAAAATATGTAACATTTTTTATTAAAAATTTATTTTCTTTATAAATTTTCAAAGTTTACAAAACAAAACGTTTTTTAAATAAAACTTTATTTTATTTAAAAAAAAAATTCGCGAAGTTTGCGCGTATTGTTATTTTTATAGTTCAACCGGAAGTTAAGGAAACCGGTGTCAGCCCAAATGTGTTCCTTTTTTTATTTGCTTATTCTGGGGTGTCTGAAGTCTAATTGATCCAAACAAACATAATTAGAAATTCGACCGAGTAATAAGTAATGAAGAACTATGTAGTTTTCGTATAAATGCCTTTGCGCTAATTAATTGTAATTAACGACAATTCCGCACCCCGATAAAGAAGCACCCACCAGAGACGTGTTCTGTCGAATAAATTGAACGACCAAGCCCAGAGAAAGTTCTCATCTCTTGAAGTAAGTCTTCATATCGACCCCCGAAGAAGCGAGACGGTATACAACAATTATACAAGCATCGCATTGTATCGAAATTACAATTCTGGTATTATGACAACCCTAGGTCGAGGTACAAGCAATTACACTGATATATTAAAGTGGTTACAAAAGGAGAGAAAAACGAATATTTGTTGTCAACATATATTCTATGCGACCCGAATGAATAAAAAACATGCAACACTTAACATGTCCAAAAAAATTTCACGAGTCAGCGATCGAGAGGAACTTTAAGGGGGGAAAACAATATAAAGAAAGAATTAAAAAAAGGATAGAAGATATTATGTATAATTAACCGTGAGAAAATAAGAAATTAATTTATTTATTTAAGTTTTCGGATGGGGGAAAACAGGTTTGGTTTTGTATGGTTGTTTTGTTCTACGACTCATCAACCCTTTTGGATTATATAATGCTGAATCCAGTTGGTAAAAGTTTTTATGCTTCAAGTTCTTTATATCTTCAAATATCTATTCATGGTGTTTTGTTTGGTTGTTTTGTAGAGGAAAATTGCTGTTTTTTGTTTTTGGCTTTGCAGAACAGGATTGAGTTTTGCAAAGGGAAAGGAAAAAATAATAACATCAATGTTTGGTGCATTTTAGGTCAGGGAGCCAATATCTTCAGATAGCCTGATCTGGTAGTACCAGGGTGAAAATAAAAACAGGTTTAAGATGTCGTACAAACGAGAACAGCTGAAAATGTTACATTTGTAGGCCCCAAATATAAAAAAAAACAGGTTTTGAATATATGACGGAATTAGTTATTGCCATGTCAGAGATTGTGTATAGCATCGTCTATTTCTAGCTCGTTGAAACTCCCCCTTTTCACGTAATGACCCTTTTCTATCCTTCAGTTTGGGAGTCATGATTTAGCGTATACAGAGTAAAATGTCTAAGCTAAAATTAAATATTCTTCTCAGTTCATATTAGTTAAACGACAAATAAACTATAATAATACCGTTTCATAGTTCCGTTTTCCATTAACCCCAGCCATGATTAAACACCTATACTTGGGACTCTTAAATTTAGGGGAGATAATTCTCTACCTTCATTTGGATCAGTTTAAAAATACCCGTCTCAAATCAAGGGAGGCGCGAGAGCGCTCTATCCCTTAATAGACTTCAAAAACGGCCTATGCTAGAAATCTCATTTCTTTGATCAAGCATAACTCAAAAACCAATAAACCAAATTAGTTAAAACTTTGCACAACATTTTTATTTGATAGGTTCTATAAGTGTGTAGAATTTCAGCATCATTAGTCAAGGCAACCCAGAGATCCAGAAAGGTCAGGCATGATTTTGTGTTATCCTTGTGTACGTACGTATGTACGTACGTACGTATGTGCCACCCTGTATCTCATCAACTATTTGATGGATTCAGCTGATTTTTGGCAGAGATAGAGGTTCTAGGGTCTAGTTGATGGCATTTTAATTTCAGTTTACCATATATCTTAGTTTTCCAGAAAATTAAAAAAAAACTTAAAAATGACCATTGTATTGAGGCATAGCGTTTACAAAAGTAGTGACATTCCATGAAAAATGCCAGTATACTGAAATCATATGCCCTTAATAGGGTTAAGATGAAAATTCATATACACTAAATGTACAAAAGCAAGAAAATTCCCAAATTTTTACACTTTTATTGTCATTAAGGGTATGCGAGCACAACAGGGCTATGTATTTTACTGGTAGCAATTTTTCTTCAGCGCACCTCACACACTTCATCCACTCATGCATAGAGATTTATGCTGTAGTGATGTGATAATGAAATGGTTTGGTTGATATGTAGTCATACCCTTAATTAATGACAATAAAAGTGTAAACATTTGGGAATTTCCTTGCTTTTGTACATTTAGTGTATATGAATTTTCATCTTAACCCTATTAAGGGCATATGATTTCAGTATACTGGCATTTATCATGGAATTATAATAGAATCGATCATGCTAATTTAGTCCTGTCTGTCTCTTAAGTATCATAGATTATAAAATAATTGTGAGGACTTTGGGTTGTTAGAAAATAAGCCATCAACTTATAAACTAGATAGATTCCGTTGCAGCATATATCTGATTAAGTTTTAAAATAAAAATGCACAACTATAAGAGTTATCTTCTCTTCACTACACGAAATACATACATGAGTCAGCAGAAATACTTTTCTCTGTTTATACTGGTCCAAATGAAGGTAGGTGATTATCCCCACTGAATTTGAGAGTACCAAATGTAGTTGTGTTTAATCATGTCTGGAGTTAATGTAAAACAGTTTTTTGAAAACAGATAACTAATCGGAACTATGAAAAGGTATTTTTTGATATTCTAACATACATTGTACTTGAACTATAAACACCATTTGTTATTTAGAATATTGTTTTTTTTTCTTTGGAAAAGTAAGCTTTATTTATTGTTATACTCGCCCGTTTGGTCTGTCATCATGATAGAAAAAAATGTATCAGATTTATCCATCTGGAATTTGTTTTGTATTTGAACTAATTGCGAATATTACCACTGAAAATTATCTGAATTGGTATTGATAAAGAATATATGCTGAAAAAGGAAATCATAAATTCGTCAAGTGTTACTCTGATGTAATATTGGTAATAATGATTTTCTGAAACAAGTGTACATATGGAGAAATATTGTTATGTGTTGATATTTGGAGCATGATTACAACATTTAAATTATGTCGCACATTTTGTATTCTAAAATATATACACTCTTTTTGGCATAACATGTTAACCATTGAGCTTAATTTTATCTGCAGTATTTAATACATCCTGAGGAGTCATGCTATCTTATTTATGAATAAAATGTGTGCCATGTATTCTCCTTGAAATATAGCAATAGTTCGAGTTCTTTAACATAAACTTTTTCTTTATATATATATATATATATATATATATATATATATATATATATATATATATATATATATATATATATAAATATATATATACATATATATATAAATATATATATATATATATATATATATACATATATATATATATTATATATATACATATATATATATATAATATATATATATTATATATATACATATATATATAATATATATATTATATATATACATATATATATATAATATATACAGTATCTACAATAAGTGAGTACACCCAACGAATCTTTTACTTTTTACTTCATAGAACTTTAATTTTTCGTAGGATTTAAATGAAACTCGGTGTGAACATAGCCATGTAGTGGTTTAATAGCTTTATAAACTATGAAGGAACAAATATCTTGTCAATGCAAAAGAATTGAACAAAAACATTTGGAACAAGTAACAAAAAGTGAGTACACATGAGCATTTTAAACAAATAATCTTATTTTTAATACTTTGTATGACCTCCATTGTTATCAATAACAGCAGACAACCTCCTAGCCATTGATTCGACTAGTTTATGACATGTGTCCGCCGGAATTGCGTTCCATTCACATTTGATGACCTACTTCAGTTCGTTATTATTTCTCGGATTTTTTCCTTCAATTGTCCGTTTATTCTTGGAAATTGCTCCTCATGACAATGATTTAGATGAAAAAACTCGTGAAACTATTGTTAATTTATTCAAGAGTGGTCATTCATATAAGGAAATTAGTGACAATGTAAATATCAGCCGAAATATGGTAGCAATAGTTGTTCAACGGTACAAAAAAGCTAGAACCGTCAAAAATGGCCGCCGTCCCGGTCGACCAAATAAGTTTTCTGATCGAACTAAGAGGCGCATCAAACAACTAATAGAGGGACACAGACGTCGGAGTGCTGCTAGCATCGCAGAAGAAATTTTGCACAATTTAAACGTAACTGTGAGTGCTCAGACAGTGCGCAACATTCTCCATGAAGATGGGTTTAAAGGCTGCATGCCTCGGGGGAAGCCTCTTCTTAAAACTTCTCACAAAAAGAAGCGCTATGAATTTGCTAATGAACATAAAGACAAAGACATGCAGTTTTGGCACAAAATCCTTTGGTCTGATGAGACAAAAATAAATCTATTTGGATTAGATGGCGTTAAGCGTGTGTGGCGACGAAAAGGGGAAGCTTACAAAGATAAGTGTGTCGTGCCAACTGTAAAGCATGGAAGTGGGAGCTTAATGGTTTGGGGGTGTATGAGTGCCAAAGGAGTTGGACGACTTGCTTTCATCGAAGGAAAAATGGATTCCAAACTCTACTGCCAGATATTGGAGGAAAAAATGTTACCAAGTCTAACAAGTGTTGGCAGACGTGGAGTTTTCCAGCAAGATAACGACCCTAAGCACACATCTCGGGCTACTAAGGCGTTCTTAGACAGTAAACGGGTTAATACCTTACCATTGTCGAGTATGTCACCTCATTTGAACCTAATAGAGCATTTGTGGGAGCATCTGAAACGGAAAATTGAAGGGAAATATCCGAGAAATAATAACGAACTGAAGTAGGTCATCAAATGTGAATGGAACGCAATTCCGGCGGACACATGTCATAAACTAGTCGAATCAATGCCTAGGAGGTTGTCTGCTGTTATTGATAACAATGGAGGTCATACAACGTATTAAAAATAAGATTATTTGTTTAAAATGCTCATGTGTACTCACTTTTTGTTACTTGTTCCAAATGTTTTTGTTCAATTCTTTTGCATTGACAAGATATTTGTTCCTTCATAGTTTATAAAGCTATTAAACCACTACATGGCTATGTTCACACCGAGTTTCATTTAAATCCTACGAAAAATTAAAGTTCTATGAAGTAAAAAGTAAAAGATTCGTTGGGTGTACTCACTTATTGTAGATACTGTATATACATATATATATATGTATATATAATATATATATATATATGAGAAAGGAAGGATGAAGGTAATCCGACGTGATGGGAAATGAAAAAGGAAAAACTAAAAAAGGATCTTTTTTATGTATTCATCAACGTTTCGTCTTTATTTGTAAGACTTCTTCAGGATGATAATATTAAGAAAAATGTCATGCAAGTACGTGAGCATATTGGGTTGACAATAAAAAACATCTTTTTTGGTTTTTCCTTTTTCCTTTTCCATATATATATATATATATATATATATATATATATATATATATATATATATATATATATATATATAGCCTGACGATTCCCTCCAGTGATGAAACGCGGAAGCCTCTGAGTAGCTTAATTGTCATAAATATCTTTTCATAACTTACTACCTAGCTCTACTCACGTATCGAGCACTGTTAAAGTAATATACTGAAAATTAACACATAAAAATTATATATATTTAGCCTGACGATTCCCCCGGGGATGAAACACGGGAGCCTCTGTGTAGCTTGATTGCCATATATATTTTCATTGCTTACTATATATATATATATATATATATATATATATATATATATATATATATATATATATATATATATATATATATATATATATCTATACCACATATCTCATCAAAGAAACCAAAACGATAAACTTGCTGGTAACGATTAATATTTGAACAAAAATGAAAAGAAATGAACCGCCGAGTGCAGTAGAAGTGTCAAGTTTCTCTTTGTTAATAAGTCTGAGGTAGTTTGGTAAAAACTCTATATCCATCTGTTTTAAATTAAATCTTGTTTTCAGCGCCTATAAATATTAACAGCTGACTTACTTCCTTTCGAAGATATCATTCAAATGTTACCAATCCTGTCTTTCGGTTTCTATCTATCTCCCCACCCTCTATATCTCTCTCTCATATATATATATATATATATATATATATATATATATATATATATATATATATATATATATATATCAGGACCGGTGGGACAGTTATAAAAGTGGGGGGGGGCTCCCTTAAAAAGTGGGGGGGGGCGGTTAAACACATACATATATAACTTCATTATTGATGACCGTAAAGTGCGGGGGCCGTCCATGTATATATATATATATATATATATATATATATATGTCAGATCAGTCGGAGAGAACCCTAGAAGAGTGCTCCATTATTAAGAAAAATTCAAAAATAAATATTTTCATTTTGCCAAAGCAACAGACCACAACTGAAGCTGAGGAGGGTCCACAAAGGACAGTCACCGTCACGTGCTGTTCCCCTTTGTTGGATGTGTATATATATATATATATATATATATATATATATATATATATATATATATATATAAGATAAAATCCGACAAAATGTAGAGATGAATGAATATGGTGAAAATTTTCGTCTTTATTTTCAAAAGACTTTCTCGGAAATGAGTGAAGATGTTATTTTTAAATGATTGCAAAAGACGAAATAGAAAAACGATATAAGGGGGGGGATTACGAAAAAGGGAGAGAAAGAAAACAGATAAGCAAAGGCGTTCAGTTATGCCACTATTACATGTTGAGTTATGCCATTATTACAACAAGGAGTTGATCAATTTGTGACTCGATCTCATCATCTTGTTTAAAGATTTAAGTGTTGAAATACAACTTTCTATGATTGATTTATTTCATTTTCGACAGTTAACTTCTTAACACCGTGGCCATAATGACATATTTCATGAAAGGGTTAAAGAATTAGAACAGAACGAAAAGTCAAAGTTTATTCAACTTTGACTCTTCGTTCTGTTCTAATTCTTTAACCCCTTATTTTGGCATGTTTGGGGGAGAGGGTCATACTTAAATAGCAGAAAACGACAAAAGCAATTGACGAAAGTTACAAACTTTGAAGTAAATTTACCATGCGCTATTTATTCGTGTAATAATTGTTAGTTTTTTTTTTAACATGGTATGGGGTGCCTCAAGTCTAATTGATCCTAATAATATTATTCCCAAATTCGTCAGTTTGTCGTAAATTTGTTAAGGCTAGAAAACTGTCCAGATGTGAATTTTTCTGGATTGATGAAAATCGTTATCGGGACTAGATGTTGACGTTTGCTTGAAAGTCGGTCAAAATCTCTTCGCGGATCAAGTGCTGCCAAGCTTTGATCGAGGTCTTCGAGGTAGGTAGCAAGTTCAACTGTAAGCAGGTCGTGAGATAAGAGATTGCTTCACTCGCGATGTCTTGGCTGACGCTTGCGGTGGCTCAAGTACAAGAACGAGTCTATATATATATATATATATATATATATATATATATATATATATATATATATATATATATATATATAATAAAGAATTTAAAAATATTCCGACGTAATGGAAAATGAAATAAGGAAAACCAAAATATTAATTAAATATCCATCTACGTTTCACCTTTTTTAGAACGTTTCATCAGGACGGGAGATTGAAGAAGAAGAAAAAATACAGCAACGAGTACCAAAGTCTGAAAAATAAATGCGTGGAAGCGCTCAGCAGTTAGAACACTGAGAAATGTGCTACGGCAAAACAGCCGATAAAAGTTTGAAAAGTGAGCGTTCAGAAGTCAACGGTATATATAACGTTCCATAGAACATTACAACTGATAAAAGTATATATATATATATATATATATATATATATATATATATATATATATATATATATATATATATATATATATATAATGTTATGGTGCCGTTCCTATATGACGAATAGTTGGACTCTTCCATTCCTAATAAAATACTGGAGATATTTAGGCTTCTCGTAATTGGATTCAACTCCAGTCTACCCTGGTAGTCAGGACTGATATACCATAGCTCTTGTTTCCTGTACATATCTTTTCTTCAATATATATTGTTCACCTAACCCCGTGTTCCGTGTCTTCATTTCGGCCCCTAAACAGTGTCACAACAATATATATCTTTGCTTTCTGTATCATTAAACAAAAATATAGCAGACCTTTGCGCCCGTTGATTGTATATATTCGTTTGACTCAGCAAAGCTTATTAAATATAGAATCGTCCATGTCGCCATTTGTTATTGCACATTGTTTACCCGCCATTTTAGAACATTTCAATTACAAGCCTCTTTATGTGACTTGCTCATCAGAGCGAAACTAGCAATTGTTATTAATAAACGTAATCAATCAATCAATCAATATATACATATACATTATTAAATATATATATTGATTGATTATATATATATATATATATATATATATATATATATATATATATATATATATATATATTCCAAATAATACTATATATTAATTCGATCGTTCATCAATGCCTACGGTTTCTCGGAAACACTGGAAATGCAGACAATCAGCTGAAGTGCGGTCAAGCTCGGTATTATTTAGCCCAACGGGATGTATTTCCAGTTTTTCCGTGAAACAGCAAGTATCGA
This sequence comes from Sepiola atlantica, assembly GCA_963556195.1. Classification (NCBI taxonomy): domain Eukaryota; kingdom Metazoa; phylum Mollusca; class Cephalopoda; order Sepiida; family Sepiolidae; genus Sepiola; species Sepiola atlantica. Next base: position 75,027,988 of record OY744532.1, on the reverse strand, counting down.
TGGACGATCGAATTAATGCATAGTCTTATATGAAATAAAATATTTAGCTCTTACACATTTAACTGAACACTCTAGTCATTTCTTCTATACAAAACACAACATTATAATATATATATATATATATATATATATATATATATATATATATATATATATATATATATATATATATGATAAAAATGGAAAACTAAAAATATTATTTATGTATTCATCAACGTTTCGGCGTTATTTCAAGACTTCCTCGGGATGATTAGTTTGAGGAAATAACACACAAGTACAAATATTTGAAAAAGTTTGGTTCATTTTTGACGAAAAGAAGCAGTAGGAGAAATGAAGCCTAAAAGGCCGCTTATGAAAGATAAATTATGAGCTCAAATGGGTGGTAGCAGTGAGAGAAATATTGTTAACTGTGGAAAGTGTAGGAGAGAAAATGGGTAGCGGTTGGAGTTATTTAAACCATTAGAGAAGAGAGGGAGCGTAAACCTAAAAGGTCGCCTATGAAAAGATAAATTATGGGCTCAAATAGAAGGTGTGGGAGGTAAAAATTGGTAGCGGTCGGAGTTAAAAAAACATTAGGGAGGGAGCGTGCGTCATGTTTATTGAGGTCAGATAGGCGGTTATCGAACCATGGTCGTATAAGGAAATGGTGTAGGAAGGAAAGGGGGAGGAGGAAAATAAGATAAAGGGAGGGGAAAGTAATATTTTAATACACACACACACACACACACACACACACACACACACACATATATATATATATATATATATATATATATATATATATATATATATATATATATATATATAAGGCAAATGAAAAAATATTTCAAGACATTCTTCGGGATGATTGATTTGAAGAAATATTCGTTTGAATTTTTAAAAATGTGCGACATATGCCGTGAAAGGAATGGTTTGTTCTTTTTTCGAACAACACATACCCGTTAGAATTTGAAATGCGTAAAATGTTTATGTAATGAAATGGATGTTTTTATTTATTTATTTTTTGTTTGTTTCTGTTATTTATTTATTTTATTATCGATATTATGTGAAAAGTTATGTTGCGAGTGTAGTGTAAAATAGCTAGCCTGGATCTAAATTCAAGTTCGGATGGAACAAGTTTGCTTATTAAAAGAGATAAAATGTAGAAGCCATTACGTTGACATCGAGTACTTACATGAGGCACCGCGTGAAGGTTGCCAACATCCTGAGTGAAAGTCTTTCTGTGGAACGAACTCGATTCAAACTTGGCCCACCCAGGTTGTCAGCCCGAATCGTTAACCACTTAGCCACCGTCACCTCCCGTCAACAAATCTGAAAGTGTTAGAAGTAAACAACAAGCGAAACTTATCCAATAACAATAAACTCATTAAACACCGGCGTAAAATCGTTAAAACGAAAATCGCCATCTTGTAATAATAAAGCCTCCTTTAATTCCCGATGAGTGATCACTCGTTTCTTTCTGATGTTTAATGCATTTATGTTGTAAATATCCTTATCGATGCATTTCCATTGTTCGCATTACAGTCCTATTCTATGCGTTACATTTGTATTCGATTTCGTTTAAAATAATAACAACAAACTGAATGGATTGACCGATGTTGTGAGCGACCTGAAGGTTGACTTAGTATGTAGAGGAGGACGCCGCTCCTTTTCCTGGATTACTCCGCTTACTCTTGATCCTCACCTTATAATGCTGAGCGTTTAGCAAGGGGGCATCAAATACCATTTTAGTTTTTGGTATGATTCAACCTAGGATTAAACCAAGGTCTCTCGGCGTATTAGCGAACACTTTAACCATTATGCCATTTGGTGTGTCTGTTTTACGGTATATCAAGCCTTTTTTGCGTTATTTAATACTAAAACGACGGCCAATGGAATCCCTCGATGCTGAGTTCAAATCTTATCGGATCGATTGTGGTCATTTACCCACTAATACTGATGGCCAAGGTGTAAAGTCACAATTTCCTCCCAGCTATGCGTAAAAGAGCACCTTCTCTTCAATTAATCGTATAGGACGCACACACTTTGGGATACGTGATTGACCTCTTTAATACCAAAAGACAGCCAAATGGAATCCTCTATGCTGAGTTCAAATCTCATCGGACTTATTGCGGTCATTTATACCCTAATACTGTTGGGAAAGGTATGAACCAACAATTTTCCCAAAACTCTGCGTAAAAGAGGCATCGTATTTAGGCATCAAGTAAGCCAGAAAAAGTTGATATGCTATATAAAAAAAAATACAGACCAAATTAAACCAGATAGTAAAGGTGTCTGAAACCAACGACTCTGATTCGTTTAACAGGATCACGTGTTAGGAAAAGGAGCATTTTGAAATAGTCAACAGTTAACTTATGCAGTTGGTGATTGGCAGCGGTGACCTGCGTTGTGGTTATTAATGTGTATGTTAGCTACTAGATATATTGGTTTAAAATATATTAAGTAGGTATAAGCCATAAACAGGATGTGTTGTAAATTGGGGTCAGGCGGTTGATCTTTCGGGCAAATGAGCCCTGCGTGGGAACAAAAAGACGATTGGTTGGAGAGCGTAAATTTGCGAAAAATCTAGATGGAAGCTTTGGATCGAACAGACATTGTTAAGGTGTTCTGGCAAGCGTTAAATTTAACTAAGTCATGCGCTTCTAAATAACTTTCTATCTGCCTGTCTGTCTGTCTGTCTGTCTGGCTGGCTGGCTGCCTGCCTGCCTGCCTGCCTGCCTGTCTGCCTGTCATTAATATAATGATAAATTGGTGTAAGAAGACTACAACAGACTTTTGATTGTAGCTGGCGAATTTTTAACCTCGGTCTGGAAGGACATAGCAACCAGAGTGTTCATACTGAGAAACCAGTCGAAGAACAAAGTATGTTTTAAATTAAGTTTGAACAGTCATTTTAAGGGCTAAAATTTTGTAGGCAAAGGGTTGACATCCAACACTGCGTACACACGTTTTGGGCCTCTTCCCCACGGCCGCCTAAATAAAGAAATATTTATTAAAAGTACTAGGAATACATGATACAAACAACAAACCCGGCCGGTGATGTCGAATTTCATAAACATCTTGTGAATATCCGTAGTCATCCATTTATCTATAAGAAGCAAAACAAGATGGCGATCCAGGCTCGGGTAATCAGGTGGAGAGTCCAGAAAAAAGGAAAACGCGATAATCCCGAAAAAGTCCTAACACTGTCACATGCGATATCATTTCTTTTTTTCCCGGAAAACGCTGAGTAACCATTCTATTAAAGGATATTCTTATGACGTTATAATCTTTAAGGATCAATTTTCATCCGTTTCTTTCTATCGTTCGGAGCATTTTTATTTTAAATAGGCTTGTCACCAAAACTCTAGAACATCTTGCACGAGTATGGCCTGCCGGGAAAAAATCCTCACTGCAATAAAGCAAATTTATGCAAATGTTTCATACATTCAGAAGATCGTTTCAGTGACTGGTTTGTGGTGATCACTGGAGTCCACCAAGGATATTTGCTTTTGCCATAGCTATTGATTGGCTATTTAAAAAGGCAACCAAGAATCAGGGTATAGCGTGAGTCAAAGATCGTAAACTTTCTGATCTAAACTTTGAATTAGCCATGAATACCATTGACCTACAAGGCATTGTCAACAAGATCAAAGCTGAAGCAGGGAGCATTGGTCTCTATATCAGTGCTAAGAAAACTCAAAACACTCTCTCTGGGGCACACCAGCCACATACAAAAGTCTTTATCGACCAAAAAGAAATAGTTATAGTTGACAACTTCACCTACTTAGGAAGCTCCTTAAACAATGAAGGCAATATGAACCACGAGTTGCAGTGCCGGATAGAAAAAGCCTCAGCAGCATTTAATCTAGTCTGCAATATCTGGAAAAACAAAACAAAATCACCATCAGATCTAAATTAAGATTTTATAACAGCAACGTTTTGTCCACACTGCTATATGGAAGTGAAACTTGTCATTTCAAAATCAGCCGAGAGAGGAAATAAGACGCGTGTGATTCCAAATGTCTTAGAAAGACTCTATGGATCAAATGGGGCAATCGAATTACTAACAAATATGGACGAGTGTCACTGGTTGCAGTTAGTGAAGTTCTCTGCTGTATCATCGTTCTCAAGGTGCTTCATCCAGTACTGAATGCTCCTTTTGAAGGGATTTTTTTACATTTGAATTGAAGCACTATAGTGTCCTGTACTTTCTTGAACGGGCCTGCATTGTAATAATGTTTGACGCAGTTTATTCTTTGATGGAGTACCTATTGAGATCTAGTTGTGTTCATATGTGTTGCTTCCTCCATGTTCTGCAGAATGAGGTTGATTGATGAATTAATGAAGAATATATTACAAAAAAAAAGTGCCCCGGGTCTGTTAGGGGGTGGAGGGAACCCTACATTTTTTATTCAATTTTAATTTTATATTTCTTATTTCATCTAGCCGCCCAAAATTCTAACCTTTGAACTAATAGTTGATTAAATCCTGCGTTGACCAAAACGCTGTAGATTCTCCTATGACCACACCTTTTCACCCTCAAATTAAAAAAAAGTTTAACTTTAAATTAAAATAAGCTCAACCTTAAATTTAAAAAAACGAACAAACACAAAAGAAAAAAAACTTCGTTCCTAATTTTAATAGACAATGTCCACTCAGACAAATATGAGCCATTATATGATAAAAAGTAACATCATTGTTTTTTTTCCTCATTTTGTAAATATTTTTGGTAAAAATCTAGACAAATCTCTAATTACTTCAGACTCGCTTATGTCGGTGAGTGAGTCGAGATAATGGACGTAGCATTGCCTCGACCTATTGGCAATTGATGCAAGTTTGAACAGACACAGCGTTTCGCAAATGAAGTAACTTGACGACAAATGGCACAGGTGAACTAGTTATAAACGTCACCAATGTCTATTCTTTTGCTTTATGTTACGTGCGTTTTAGTAGAGTCGCTCGGGTTTAATTGTTACTTGAAGATAATTAAGAGGTCAAAGCTTCATAAGAGACAAGCGTTACCCGGAAAAATGAAAAAAAAATGAAAACCAAAGATACATGCTACCACCCCTAACCCCTAGATTTTTTAGCGTCATAAATTCGCATCTTAATAGATGAAAATGTAAGTTTGAACCGCTGAACGTACGCAACAGAAGTTTAATTAGTTTGGTCCGTGGGTTCGTAATAATATATATATATATATATATATATATATATATATATATATATATATATATATATATATATATATATATATATATATATATATATATATATATATATATGTGTGTGTGTGGTATTTTATGAAGGCTTACCAAAGCATTCCTTTCAGGACACCAATGATCACCATTAAAGATATTTTTTCTTACAAATATTATTTATTCAAATTAAACATTTAATTTGAATAAATAATATTTGTAAGAAAAAAATATCTTTAATGGTGATCATTGGTGTCCTGAAAAGAAATGCTTTGGTAAGCCTTCATAAAATCACATATAAATGCTCTGTACTCTGTAATCGAGTATCATCGAGCTTGTTTTTATTGGAACAACCCCGGTCTTCACTGAATGATCTATTTTATAAGTGAAAAATCTAAATATATATATATATATATATATATATATATATATATATATATATATATGTGTGTGTGTGTGTGTGTGTGTGTGTGTGTGTGTGTGTGTGTGAAAAAGACAGGATAAACAATCAAACGTAGGAAGAAAAGATCAAACGAGAGATTTACCGGTTTCGTTCGGATAAACAAAGGTGTTTAGGCAATTGAAGATTTGAAATTTATTGAAAAACGGCAAAACAGGAAAGAGGACGCGAAACGGGATGTTTTGGGAACGTGCGTAATTATTTGAAAAGAATATGCGACGAGTAAATCTCTTGTTTGATTTTTTTCTTCCTGGGTTAATTGTTTTTCTTTTCTGTCTTTTTCATACATGCTGTCTCCACGGCCTTTCATTTTATGATATATCGTGTACTTTATCCTCATAATGAGGGATACAATGTACGTTAATTAAAATGTAAACATTATGTGCGGTATTGTGTTTTGTTATTTGGACCAAACGACAATAATAATTTAAAAAAAACATCAAATCTAAAAGCGAGGAAAGAAAGGAACGCAAGCTTTGTTTGGTTATTGATTTTTGTATGTTTTGTTTTTGTTTCTAAAATGTACGTAACAATGTAAACATAAAGCGAATGTCTATAAAGTTAAATAATTAAAAAAAAATAAGACTAATAAATGATCGGTGTTTGTTCGTGAACCTTATCAAACAATCCGTATGACATACTGTGTTAACGTTGGAAAACGTGAAAGACTAATACTATAGTGCGCACCGGTAACGTTAGCAATATTTACCACATGTACTCATTGACGGTTGAACGAGGAAACGTTTTCAAACTGTAATGTTATTATTCATGTAACGCCAACGAAGAAATGTCGACCCTCCTACATACACAACAACAAAATAAAACGAAGAATTTAATAAATTTTAAACTTACAATTTATAGTTGATCTCAGCATATTAAATTCCGAAGGCATTTTATACGATAACGCTGAATGTTATATAAGGAAGCACGTATGCGTAACAATAACCGTAATGTTCTGATATGTTGATCCTATCTAAAGTGTATGTGAGGCCTGCCTTTAATTTTATTTTAATATAATTAAAGAAAGAAATACGACTAATAAATATTCGGTATTAGCTGTAAGGTAGATAATTAACCGTCTACCGTAAAAAAATCGTAAGTAATATTGTTGGATAATGGCCCTATGGGAATGGACGTATCTGTTGGGAATCGTTGATTTGACTTGCGCGAATTAACGCGGGGCAGTCGAGTGCCGAGCAGGGCTTGTTCTCACAGTCGGAGCTGGCAGACGTGACAAGGTTACCGTGTGACGAGACCCCAGATCAAGGGTCAGTCTGCACCTGGAAAGGCTGTGACGTCATAGGCCCTTGCGTGGGAAACAGATGCTCTGTGACGTCACTCGTTCTCGTGAGAAGCGAGTTTTCGGCAGTCTGATTCGGAAAGCGAACCGAGAGGACGTGCGATTCACGATGTAAAGATAAGGGATATTTCCCTTAGGGGAATGCAGGCGCGAGAAATCCTCCCCCCCCTCTCTATGAATAGTTAAGAAAACATTGTTAACTAACTACGATAAAGTAGTGATTGCTCTCTCTCTCTCTCTCTCTCTCTCTCTCTCTCTCTCTCTCGACGTAGCGAATGACTTCCAGTTGAAATAACAACGCTTGTAATAAATTAATTAAATTCAAAAGAAGAGTTTGTCTTCGGAGTGCATCATGGCTTTTATTGTAGACAACAGACGGCGTGGTTCACGAAAAATAAAGAAAGAATTCATCCACTAGACGACACGACCAACCCTCTACACGACGAGTATACGAAACGCGTACTGCCGCGGTCCAGGCAGGAGAGGAGCTATGCAACAATATGTGTTAATGTTAGAAAACGTAAAAGACTATTACCATAACGCGCACTCGTAGCATTCCGAAACGCATTTTTAAGGTAACAATTTTTTTTTTGAAACTGCATACAAAATAGGCGTAACGTTACATGATGTGGCTGAAGTTTTCAATTTTTCCAGAAATTCCTATATTTTTGCACATATTTTTCAAAAATAAAAAAATCATATAATTATTATTAATTGCAATTATGTATGATTAGTATTTACAATTACTACTTAAATTTGCTGCTGATAACAAAGATGGCATCCATTTAAATTTACATTTTCTACTGTTAACAAAAATGGCATCAATCTGAAAAATATTCCTAGTCGGATTAAGTATTTTCTTAAAGGAATTAAATCGAATTATTATTTTTGTTGTTTCTCTTAACAAAATGGACGAACGCTAAAGGAAAGAAAATTGCTATTTAAAATGAAATAGTGATTTTGTAGGAGATAACGTATCGATGACAAACTTCGAGAAACATACCGCCGTCACTTTATTATATACATGTGACAGTCCAATAAATTTATGAATGGTAGCAGTGTAATTTTTTCACAGGCTCGTAAAAAAGGAATAAAGAAACAGCTCCTTTTAAAAAAGTTGTCCTTAAATAGGTTAGTTACGATTTACAAAGAAAAATGACACCCAACAGATGAAAATGTCTTCAAACTTAAACCAATCTTTTTTTCTCTGTGTCGCCTTATACTAAAATTGCTTGTAAAAACTGTCATCAATCATAATTTTAAACGAGTAGAAAAGAAATGTATATTTCTCTTCTAGCACACACACGCATAATATATATATATATATATATATATATATATATATATATATATATATATATATATATATATATATATATATATATATATATATATATATATAGTCTCGGAAGTATCTCAACCATTAAAACTATATAAGGAAAAAAAATAAAAATAAAAAATAAAAATCTTAAGTCCCAAGTCGTTCAGTGGAAAATCACTCATGTAAGTCAATTTAATTTTAACAGATATTATATTAGTTTGCTTTTTACATTATTTAAGGGATCATCAGTTGTTTACCATGAAAAACTGTTTCTGGAATTTAAAAACAAGACAGTATTTAATTTCATGGCTTCCCAGCAGAGTTGATCAGACCTCACTTCCCTTAAAAGACAAAAACATAAACGTTCCGTATACTAAATCTAAGTTTTGTTCCGTATAAATGTTTTGCTAACTTATATTAGTTATTAAAAAAAAGAAGTCCTCCTTACCTGTGTTGTTCGTCTGTCTAATAAAATTCATCCGTTACTTACAAAAATGTTGCTGCATTTTAAAGTGTTTAGACGAATCCATTACACTACTTTTTAGGTGATTAATGTATTTTTAGTTTTAGTTTTATTTTAAAAATATAAAAAATATCAACGTATAAAAATATAAATTAAATTTTTTTTTTAATTATATATATATACATATATATACTTTTAGTCCTTTTTTCTCCCCCGCCTCCTCCTCCTTTGTTGTTTAATTCCTTGTCATCAATTTTAAATAAATACTAATCTTCCTTACCCACTCACAGCGTTCATAAGCTTAACTGTCGATTTTTTCTCTCTCTCTTCTTCTTCTTCTTCTTCTTCTTCTTCTTCTTCTTCTTCTTCTTCTTCTTTTTTTAAACTCACAGCGTTTCACATCGGCGTTCATAAGCATAACTGCCGATTTTTTTCTCTTTCTTCTTCTTCTTCTTCTTCTTCTTTTTTAACATTTCTTTCTTTCTTTATCCCTTTCTACTGTTAATTACACGTAACTATTTTTTATATAATTAATATATGTGTTATATATACGTTTATACATATTCTACATTATTTTTATTTAGATAGCTTTGGATTTGCCGTATCAATTTATTTTGATTAATTTGATAAGACTTATAAGCATCAGGATGGCGAGTAATTGCCTTATTTAATTGTCTAAATATTTTATTTTGACCGCCACCTTGTTTAATCATTCTTATTATTAGGTCAGAAATTGGGGGCATAAAATCTACCAATTTTAAGGTATATATAGGTAGGGGTGCCTCGGTCGATTAGCAATAATCTAACAAACCCTTCTTAGAAAGAAGTTAAATCCTAGGAGGGTGGACCTCGTAGGACTGAACAGAATTATTGCTTTGTTTGATTGTTTTTTTTAATTAAAAAAAATTAATATTGAATAAAGTTCAGTTTCAGCAAAAATCGAATCGTGTTCCTTTCTTTTTTATGCATTTTCTAAAGTTTTCTAAACCCATTTTTTAAGCTAATATTCATTATCGACAGCCTGATTTTTTAAAATTAAATAATTCGTTGATATTGTCATTTACTATTAAAAAATAAAATGGGCGTATCAAAAAGTAAATAGACCATTTTCTTTTCGTTTTTTTTTTAAGTCTGATTGGTATTATTTTTTTTAAAATATTACTCTTAAGTCTATTTTTTATTTCAAATGATAGCGCAAGAAATATTTCAGATAATTCGGGCTGGTGGGCCTAGATTGGCCGAATAGGATCAGAGGTTGCTCGAACGACGGGTCTCAATGGTCTGAATAGAGAATCAGCAGCAGTCAGTGGTCGTGCCTGGTTGAGCTGGCGTACATAAATAGTACAACCCAAATAAGCCAATTTTGCAATGTGTTTATTACGTTCAAAATATCTATTTATATAAAATTTTATTTTTATGTCACTATTATCATTTATAAACTTCCTATACATGGCACATTATTTTAACCATTTCATGAACGGCGGCACCGGGGGGGGGGGCATGGGGGCTCAAGCCCCCCCCCCCCACACACACACTTTTTGACTTGTCTCCCCCCCACTTTACGGTCATCAATAATGAAGTTATATATGCATGTGTTTAACCAGCCCCCCCCCACTTTTTAGGAGAGCCCCCCCCCCAACTGTTATAACTGTCCCGCCGGTCCTGCATTTATTGACTCCATTCTCCCATGCTTTGCTCTTACTCTTCACCCCCTATACCCCAGTTTTGGGGACAGTCAGTAATTCCCATCAGCCACGGTATATATTTATAAAACGATTTACTTTAGCAATAATTCACCATTATGTTTGCTGAGTGAGAATGGGTATGTAGAGCACTTCTTAGGCCAACTGTGTCGGATTTCTTACAAGAGAGAAAGGGGGAAAGAAATGGGGGAGAGAGAGAGAGAGAGAGAGAGAGGTATGTTACATGGGTACTAAGTAGGGCTTCACCGTTTACTCGTAAACGGTGGTGTCATGCGCACACGGAACAAGTTAAATAAAGATGGCTTCGAATAGATCTACATTCTGTCTGTGTGTTATTTGTATCCACACACATCACTGAATGAAGCATGCAACAGGGGAAGGAGAGCAAGAGAGAGCGAGCGATAGAGATGAGGGTTAGTGAAAGACAGATAGATATGAACAGACTTCGATAGATAGAAAGGTAGATATATAAATACGTACATACATACGTATCGAACTAGGATAGATGGAGGATTTTGTTAGAATCGGGTCGTGTTCCCGACTATAAGCGAGTTCATAAAATCAAGCAATTGTTGCATGCAAAAACAGAGTAATAATAAACAAACAAAAGGAGGTAGTTCAAATAAGGTTTATTGAACGTGTGTGCATGTGGGATGATGACGTGTGTGGTGTATGTATGTGTGTCGATAGAAAACAGTTCTTGAAAAGAGTATGTGAAGAAATGAGTCCTGCGTGAGAAAGTCCTTGAAAACCGTATACAAAGAAAATGAGTTGAGAACTCTTATCGTTGTTGAACACGTGTTGACGGAGTGCTGGTGTCTTAGCGTCGTTCATCGAGGCCAATTGAATAGAGAAGAGACATTTTTCCGGTGTCCCTTGGTTATATATCCCCTAAGGGCAGATAACTCCTGATCGCTTTCAGTGCCAGCTGGCGGTGAACAGCGACACCTACCGGCCGGTTAGTGCAGTTATGTTTTGAAAGGAGGGGATAACTGCTACACTTTGTTGTTTCTTATCGATTACTTTTATGTATGACTTACCTTTAACCGATTCTATTGTTTGTTTTCCCCGTTTTGCTCCAATGAACCGTTCAGACAAATGTCGTTCCGATTCAAATAGCAAGGTAGAGTTTTTTAAAGGGAAAACAGGAAGAATAGGAATAACAGAAATATCGACCTCGCCGTCAATATTCAATAGTTACTAAGCTTTGCTGAGTCAGGTATAGACTAATGATAAGATCGAATCCACCAGCCACAATGGTCGGCTGACTTGTTAAATAATTCAGTGACATAGAAAGGAATAAGCTTACATCAGAGCCTCGTTTTGATACCGGTCCGCAGTTGCCCGTCACCTAGAAAAGGCTCGCATTGTTACCACGTCTTACAAGAAGACAGTACATCTCTATAATAATAAAATTGTGCGACCATTTTTCGTCTGTGTGTGTTTGTGTTTCTCGCCTCTACGTGACTTACTATTAATCGATTATTTACTGAAAAAAAACAAAAACACGTACACACAATAGCAGAAAATGCACAAACGAGCTTTTGAAAAATCCTATTTTTAAAAAAATTATTTAATTAGGAAATTAAATCAGCCAGAATGCATTTCGGTGTATTCGTAAACAAGTTAGCCATTTTGATATTTTGTTACTACTTTTAAAAAAAGGAATCAATTACTTTGTGAACCTTCAAAATTTGAAATGAATTTGGAAGCATTTAAACCGTCGAATAGAAAGTCATTTAAACTGGCTTTAAAATGCTTAGCAAATCCTCATGTATTAAAAGATTTAAGGTTTTGGTAGCTTTTTGTTTTTTTATATCCCATAAGTTTGTAAACAAAAAGTAAAACAGCACTACCTTAAAAAAATAAGCTATAGTTTTATAACAATTTTGTTCGGTTAATAATTTAATGACCAAACGATTCAGTAATAATTAAATATGACTTTCAAACACCTATTTAAAATAGGAGCTGTGGCAGGAGCGTCATGTTATATGGCAGTGAATGCTGGTCCACGCCCATCGCTCTCTCGCCCGACCGAAGCGCAATGACATATTCATGATTAGACGGATCTGCAATGTGAAATCTGACCAAACCCAACACATCAGGTCAGAGGATTTATGTCCAGCATAGAGGTTATCCTAAGGATGAATCGATTACACTGGTATGGTCATATGGAACCTTTATCCTCCTAGATAAACCGTTGCAGGAGCATGGATATCCTAACTCACAGGAAGGTTGGCCGGGCAGGAAAAAATTGGAAGCAGGTAATTAGACAAGATCGCGCAGAATTGAGTTTGGAGACAACTGACCCGCCGAACCGTTAGCACTGGAAAGTGAGCTTGCGTAATATAAGAAAATGTCTGGGCCCTTAACAAGGGAAATGTGACTTTAAATGAATCGAAGAAGAAGAACGAAATAGTTCTTCTTCTTCTTCTTCTTCTTCTTCTTCTTCTTCTTCTTCTTCTTCTTCTTCTTCTTCTTCTTCTTCTTCTTTCGTGTGAATCAGATGATTGTGGTGTTGGCATTAGTTTCCCCGATGTTTTTCTAATTAGAAATCTTTCTGGAAAGACATCGGGTACTTACGGGAAGGACCACGAGAAGGTTGCCAACATCCCTAAGTGAAAGTGGTAATTTGGAACCGACCAGATTCGAACTTGTGACACCCAGGTCTATTTATCTTCCTCCCACAAGGTAAGATGTGACACAAGGTCGGGAAAGTGGGAAAGAACCAGCGCTCGAGAATTTGAGCACTCTGGCTGTTTAAAAATTGCCTGGGCAGCCCCGTCGGCATTCCCCGGTAGGGGCGCCTCAGGCAGTAAGCAATAAACTTACTCCTCCCCAAAGAAGGAGGGGGGCAAAACCTGGGAGGGTGCACCTCCTAGAACTGCACAGGACCGACAACCCCCCAATAGGCCGGCGTAAATCCAGACCCAAAGGCCCGGACAATACCGGTTTATTAGACGGGGTAAAAACCCCTACTTGGGACACCCAGGTCTTCAGGCCGTGTCGATATCCACTTAACCATCGTCACCTTCCAACGACATAGTTCAAAAGAAGCGAAACAAAAATGAAAATATAAAGACTCTCGGGCAACGCCGGGTAGGTAAAACTAAGTGAACATAAAAAATGACATTCTTGATAGCATAAATAATTGATCTCATGCTAATTCTAGAAGTTGTCGCTTATATAGTTACCAATAGAGACACAGTGTATTACACAGAAAACATTTCATATAAAAATTGAAGAGTTCGAAATACAAAATGCGATAAATCCAATTTCTTAAGCTCGAGAAATTAGACGATACAAAGACGAATATTTCAAATCTATAATTCGACCGTAAAAGTATATTTTAATTAAAAGCAATAATATTAAGCCAATATCACATAACTCTAACAACATGATTTGGACGTGTTAGGGTGATGAAATGTAAAACATTTTGTAGCGGTAATTTAACAATTTTAAAAATCGCGTTTTATACTCGAGCTCTTCAATTACTAACATTAGAAAACTTTGCAGCAGTTACATAATTGTGATCTTTTTTTGCACTAACATGTTCTTATTTGTGGAGTGATTAATGCGTGGTTCAATAGGAACACACTTGCATGTTCTCACTCGCGGAGTGATTAATGCGTGATTCAATAGAAACACACGTGAATGTTCTCACTCGCGAAGTGATTAATGCGCGATTCAATAGGAACACACTTGCATGTTCTCACTTGCGGAGTGATACATACGTTGTCCGAGAAGAACACCGTTTGCGTGTGAAAGATAACTTCCTCTTCCACCCAAAACCCTTTTCCCGCGATTTATAAACAGTCCGAGATGTCGATGTGAACAGACGTCATATTTATTTCCTCGTCTCTAGCCATGGCTTGGCTAGACGAGATGAAACTCCGGGACTCAATCCCATTTATATAAACTCTTTCCAGATCATTTGTTGTGTTGATGAAACTGTTGGAATAAGATCGATTTAAATTGTGAAGAAGAGGTTTGTCCGTTTCACAAAAACTTGTTGACCTGTTTCCTTCAGATACAACAAGGCCAGTCGGATGGATATCTATTAAACGACCCTTAATACAAAATGGTGATCGTGACATCTTCTTCCAACTCTACAGCTTAACGGAAGAAAAAAAAACATTAAACGCATATAGCATACTTGTAGAGAGAAAAGACGATATAAAAAGAAAGAATGAGAAAGTCTGTCCATATATCAGTGTTTATTGGTAACTTGTTAGGACAACTAAAAATAAAGAGTTAGTAGTGAATGAGAGTTCAGAGTACTGATACAAAGAGAAAGTAGGGGGTACTATTCAACAAAATCTATTCATACAAAAATATATTCATTTTCATTCACAACTTGTTAGGACAACCAAAAATAAAGAGTTAGTAGTGAATGATAGTTCAGAGTACTGATACAAAGAGAAAGAAGGGGGTACTATTCAACAAAATCTATTCATACAAAAATATATCCATTTTTATTGACAACTTTTTAGGACAACCAAAAATAAAGAGTTAGTAGTGAATGATAGTTCAGAGTACTGATACAAAGAGAAAGAAGGGGGTACTATTCAACAAAATATTCATACAAAAATATATCCATTTTTATTGACAACTTGTTAGAACAACAAATAAAGAGTTAGTAGTGAATGATAGTTCAGAGTACTGATACAAAGAGAAAGTAAGGGGTACTATTCAACAAAATCTATTTATACAAAAATATATCCATTTTTATTGACAACTTGTTAGGACAACCAAAAATAAAGAGTTAGTAGTGAATGAGTGTTCAGAGTACTGATACAAAGAGAAAGTAAGGGGTACTATTCAACAAAATCTATTTATACAAAAATATATCCATTTTTATTGACAACTTGTTAGGACAACCAAAAATAAAGAGTTATTAGTGAATGATAATTCAGAGTACTGATACAAAGAGAAAGTAGGGGGTACTATTCAACAAAATCTATTCATACAAAAATATATCCATTTTTATTGACAACTTGTTATGACAACCAAAAGTACAGAGTTAGTAGTCAATGAGAGTTCAGAGTGTCTTAGAACGTTCCAAGTGAAGAGAATTAGAACCTAGTTTGTGTGAGAATTTGAGTAGATGTGCTTATTCTGTGAACACGCGTGTGGCAGACTAAACATACGCGTGCTATTGTGTAAGTTAAATAGGTAGTGTGTGTATGCACGCCTGTCTTTGCATATCCAGTATGAGAGTATCTGTGTGAATTTGTGTGCAGATGAATGCCGTAAGCAGTGTGCGTATGCTGTCGCTGTGTATTCAGTAGTTTGTAAATGTTTCTTGTTCTGTTTTCCGTGTGCCTTCGGCCCAGCGGCCGACGCTGTTTTTGTGCGTGTGTTTGTTTGTTTTATGGACGTTCGCACGTACGTCGAGTTTGAAAGAAACCGGGAAAGAGAGAGAACGCTTGTGTGTGTTGGACTTTTGCATTACGCGCGAAATTATAACATGCGGAGGTGAATATTTAGCGCTTCTGATTGGCCGAAAGAAGCTATTTATTGAGATCTTATCGAAAGTCGATACTTTTAAACATTCGCCGGCTCCTGCTGCTTACATAAACTAAACTGCCATAAAAAAATTGAACAAGTCGATAAAAAAACAATTTGTGTTTAATCGATAAGAATTCGATGATTGTTTCAAAAAGATTAAATAACAATAATTTAAGAAAGACTAATGCATCGTATATAAGAACTTGCTATCGTTGCCGACTAGAAAACTTCACTTGAACATGTAAACTACTTTAAATATCCGATGTAAGTCAATTTTAGTTTATACAAGAATTTAGTGCCAAATAAAACAAAAAAATATAACAGCAAAAGTTGCAGACAAAAAAAAAGCAGAATACAATTTGCAGTTTGTAATTGTATTTTATTCAAATGAGTAATTCGTGAATTTCTGCTGAATAACCATAGAACGCTACGCATAAAATACGACAATTTGAAAGTCCTGCATGCATTTTAGAAGAACTTTGAATCGATAATTTGTACTAACGAAGACGTTTACAGTGGCGAAGGCTACGGGGCTATCTCAAGGCGGCTATTGGCAAGCGTACACATGGAATTAAATATCAATATTGTCCCCTGGTTACGAGGTGCCCGTCTTATGACAACTCATATACAAAATCTGTAAAATATGAAAAAACAGAGAGAGAGGGGGTATGACAGAGAAAGATATAAAGAGAGAGAGAGAGAAAACCCTACGTAATCCTTTACGATATCATAATATAATTTAAAGTTAAACGAAACACAGATACATGATTTAAACGATTCATGTTTAAGTCGCCCTCATAAACTCTGTGTGGAAGAAGAAGAAGAAGAAGAAGAAGAAGAAGAAGAAGAAGAAGAAGAAGAAGAAGAAGAAGAAGGAGGAGGAGGAGGAGGAGGAGGAGGTCGTATGAATACCCCGCGTGGGTCTGTGGTGGATCGAGATGCGATTCGAACGAATGCCAAAAAGCGAATGGCTTGAGTATCTTCCCTCTTTCTTTCTCCGGGTCGTTTCGGCACACTCTCCTCTTCACTTCCGAAAGCAAGCTAGTTTTCACAGGAACGTGCGAACTTTTTATTTTTCAACCAGTGAAAATGGTTTCCGCTTTTAAAGCCAAAATCTAGTAAGCTTATGTTAAATTAACAAAACTTATAAAAACAGCGAACTGGTCAACAAAATCAGGGTTCTTCTTGGCGTGCCTCGACTCTCAGCAACAACTACCGCCCGTCCAAGAAACACGACTGGAGTGCCCCAGGCTGAAATTCCTTTAAGCATGACTGCTTTCTCTCCAGTGACAAGTCAACCACCAAGAAGGTAGACTCTCACACATACATACGCACACACCCACACCCACAACGGAACTTTGAAACGAGCTTTCCACGCTCGTAAATATTTCTTAATGCAAGAACTTTAAACCTTCTCAACGATTCTTGGCCTTTTGGCAAAGATCAAAGTGTAGTATCTGTTCCGATGGATACTGCACGCCTGTCCTGTGCAGTTCTAGGAGGTCCACCCTACCAGGCTTTCCCTCCCCTCTTTGGGGAGGAGTAAGTTTATTGCTTACTGTCTGAGGCGCCCCTACCGGGGAATGCCGACGGGGTTGCCCAGGCAATTTTTAAAGGCCAGAGTGCTCACCTCTCGAGCGCTGGCTTTTCAAACCTCACTTTCTCGACCCGATCTTGGGTCACATCTTACTTGTGGGAGTAAGATAAAACTGGCCTTGTGCCTAACTCCTGGGGAGGAGTAAATAAAACCTTCTCAACGAACTTTGGTCTTTCAAAGTACATTTTACATCCCTGTAAAATTGTTGACATATGAATGTGTGTTATTCTTTAACTCGCTTTCATTAACAAAACTCCGTTTTTAAAGTTAGCACTTGCTAGCTGGTGACTCATTAATAACCTTCATGTTTTATCCATCTTTTTCATTCTCCAGTTGAAGCCACATTTATTGTATAGCGTTGCTCTTGGCGCTTTTCAAAGACACCACCGTCGTTTAAATACACTGTCCACAGCCAGGAGCAGCGCCACAAGTTGTGACCCCGACGTGATGTTGTATCGAAATATTATTAAAAGTTAAATAAACACAAAGGTACATAATTGCAATAGATTACACTGATATACAGTAATGATAATTATTTGTTAGTTTATTCCGAAATGCTATGTACGTAAATTTAATACCAAAAAATACATGGTCAGTAGGATAGGTTGATTTGCAACATTTTTTTTTTTCATATCAAATATGTCTATGTAGAGAAAAGTGTGCATTTGATTTTGTTTAAATGTAAATATCTTCGAACGTACAATGGCTGAGTTTCTGAAAGATGGCGCGCCAATTACAGCACTAGTAACTATACGTCCCTAAAATCTGTTATAACAAAAACGATTGTTGTTGCTATTCCAGTGCATCTTATTGAACGATATGTTAGAATCGGGTCGTGTTCCCGACTATAAGCGAGTTCATAAAATCAAGCAATTGTTGCATGCAAAAACAGAGTAATAATTAACAAACAAAAGGGGGTAGTTCAAATAAGGTTTATTGAACGTGTGTGTATGTGGGATGATGACGTTTGTGGTGTATGTATGTGTGTCGATAGAAAACAGTTCTTGAAAAGAGTATGTGAAGAAATGAGTCCGGCGTGGGAAAGTTCTTGAAAACCGTATACAAAGAAAATGAGTTGAGAACTCTTACCGTTGTTGAACACGTGTTGACGGAGCGCTGGTGTCTTAGCGTCGTTCAGCGAGGCCAATTGAATAGAGAAGAGAGGCCTTTTTTCCGTGGTCCCTTGGTTATATATTCCATAAGGGCAGATAACTCCTGGTCGCTTTCAGCGCCACCTGACGGTGAACAGCGACACCTACCGGCCCGTTAGTGCAGTTATGTTTTGAAATGAGGGGATAACTGCTACAGATATTTAAAACAAATTGCTCGAAACATTGATGCAAGTTAGAAATCAGTTTTTTTTTTGTGTCAGTACTCACTATTGACCAATATCCGACAGTCAACTCGTGGACATATTTGGTATTCAGAAATCTTGACAACCTGCCTACCCTGGCGTATAGTGCGAACGCTTCAACATATTGTGGGTTTTTTTTTCAGAACCACGAACAAAAATTAATATGTCCAGAACGATCGTGTTAGATATATACCAACTGTATTAGTTCGTAAGAGTTGTGAATGTATCTTATATGTGTGTGTATAAATAGTGAATGTTTTTTTAACTGTTGGTGGTCAGCTTGTAGTGACGTACGGAAAACCGGATGTTCATCCTGCGACGTCCAAAATAAAAAGTGTTTAAAATTGCCCGTACGCATGTGACTTCACGCAGAATTTCCGGTATATCCAATAAATACACAAATGTTTATATTTTAATCCAATCAAAAGTGTTTCCGCTTAAATACAAATTTGGGTGTTTCGCGAGCCTTTGTGAATTCGCCGAGAATTTAAAAAGCGACACAAATTCAGAAATTAAGCAATAGGGGTTTCGATTACCTTACTTCAATACTTAGCTTGGCGCTCTCAACTTCACCTACTCATCCACAAGCCACTTCCATCACTGACTTGAAACAATACCTCGGCGTGGTACCCACCTGATGTCGCTCTTAAAAGATTATTTAAGTATTCATTTCTCCCTCTTCTTTCTTATCACTCTCATGTTGAGCGTTTCTAATTATCATTAAACTTTTCACACATACTTGCCAATGCCACACATGCATCCGGTTATAGCCAGGTACACTTTTAAGTATTGCTATAGACAGCCGCACCGACATATTCATATTCACCGCACCCACATTCACATCCACGCCACAAAAATAATCAACGAACTTTATCATCGTAGGTAATTCAACGCGGAAAATTTTCCTATTTGCTTCCAAGTTTATGTATTAATTTTTTGTTTAAATTTATTTAAAAAAAATGTTTTTATTGTTTATGTCTGCTTTTCGTATTCCCTTATCGAGGGGGAGTTATCTCTACAAGTTTATACACTCGAACTCTTCTCTCATATGGACATCCCACATTTGCTGACTGTGCTCGCCACCGAAACTTCCTTACGCAGTATACTCTTCTTCAATAACACCGTTTTCAAGACTAACTGCTATCACTCAATGATCTTATCCCGTCGAGTGCTAAAATGCGACTGACAACTTCTATTCGGCTAGTCTTTTATGAATGGAAAAGCACGACGGTCACACTCATAAATACTCTTGTTCCGGCGTGCATTTGTTCTTTCTCACATCCAGGTTCTGCGCGCCAGGCAGAGACGAGCTCTTTTATGGCAACGATACAGTGGGTCAATATTATTTTCACCGACTTGATTCGGATTCTTGCTCGTCGCGTCCGCCATAATGATCTCACAAGCTTGACCTGGTGACACGATAGAAAAGAAGACATACAGTTTTATTTCCGGATTCACTTTTTAAGCCCTGTGCATCTCTGAGTACATATAACAAGTATAACACGACCATGTTATCTTTTTCGTTGTAATACTCACAAAAAATAAACACGTTAGCGGTTAGCGTCCATAATGGCTGCGTATACGCACCGCTGTTGCTTGTGTCTTCACTACGAACATGATTGACCGGCGTGTTTGTATTGTGCTCAGAATGACAACGATTAAGTGTCTTAAAAAAAGAAAACTATTTGACGAAGGTCACGAAAGAAACGTTATAACAAAAAATGAGAGATAAAAACGCACACATTATTCATTCGAACGTCGATTTATCACCGCTCAAGTTTATTATTTATTTCGAATAGATGGATTAAAGGGATCATTTTAAAACGTCTCTAAAGATGACACGTAATCATATAACGTAATAAAAGTTCAAAAAGGCATAAAAGCACATTAACATGGACCATAAGAATGTAAGTATATATATATATATATATATATATATATATATATATATATATATATATATATATATATATATATATAGCGGTTAGCGACGTTGGATTTGAGTTGAAAAATACTTGTAATCCAGGGTTTCGAATCGCATGACCGGTAGTTAATAGTCATATCTCTATGCTGATGAGTCCCGGTTTAAGGATAATAAACAATAACAAATATTTATATTTGTCGCTCCTCGTAAAAAAGTAGAGCACTGTAATGGTAGTACTAACACAGCATGACGTCACTTGCTTTATAATGCATCATTCCTTCCCTAATAAAAGTAGAATGCATGGACGTCAAGCCGCTATAAAAAGTGTTTAAATTATCATTGTTTATCAGCTATTCAGAATTGGCCGAGCGGTTAGCGACGTTGGATTTGAGTTAAAAAATACTTGTAATCCAGGGTTACGAATCGCATGACCGGTAGTGAATAGTCATATCTCTATGCTGATGAGTCCCGGTTTAAGGACAAAACGTATACGTACATAGATAATAAACAATAACAAATATATATATATATATATATATATATATATATATTGCACACGAAGGAAGGAAGGAAAGTTCTTTGCAGTGGTGGTAGAAATATGAGTTCTTGCTGTGAATGTTTTACAAAGAGGAATTAGAGACTGAAACTCAACCGAACACCTCTCATGAAAATAATGATAGAGTGGAGGGTGACTAGCAATGTCTCTTCTGTGAGAAAAGGGTCTG
This sequence comes from Sepiola atlantica, assembly GCA_963556195.1. Taxonomy (NCBI): domain Eukaryota; kingdom Metazoa; phylum Mollusca; class Cephalopoda; order Sepiida; family Sepiolidae; genus Sepiola; species Sepiola atlantica. The sequence goes on along the minus strand of OY744532.1, from coordinate 75,006,450 downwards.
TAGAGAAAAGAAAAGATCCTCCCCAACTAGATTGAGAAGTTGATTTTAAACTGTCAAGGCAAGAAATAGTTTTCTAAACGGAACCCTGTCAGATGTGGCAGTTGTAATCCATCTTAGGACGTATCTGACTCTTATATAGGTAGAGAATTGCGTCAGGAATCAGGTACCTTCTGGAGTGTGAGAATAATACCTCTATTTTTCCAGCGACCTAGCCGCAGATTCTGGGTGAAAGTCGGTCCTAAAAGCTTATCTGACTCTTATATAGGTAGAGGATTGCATCAGGAATCAGGTAACTTCTGGAGCGTGCGAATAATCCCTCTATTTTTCCAGCAACCTAGCCGCAGATTCTGGGTCAAAGTCAGTCCTAGAAGCTGATCTGACTCTTATATAGGTAGAGAATTGCATCAGGAGGCAGGTACCTTCTAGAGCGTGAGAATAATCCCTCTATTTTTCCAGCAACCTAGCCACAGATTCTGGGTGAAAGTCGGTCCTAGAAGCTTATCTGACTCTTATATAGGTAGAGGATTGCATCAGGAATCAGGTACCTTCTGGAGCGTGCGAATAATCCCTCTATTTTTCCAGCAACCTAGCCGCAGATTCTGGGTGAAAGTCAGTCCTAGAAGCTTATCTTACTCTTATATAGGTAGAGGAATGCATCAGGAAGCAGGTACCTTCTGGAGCGTGAGAATAATCCCTCTATTTTTCCAGCAACCTAGCCGCAGATTCTAGGTGAAAGTCAGTCCTAGGAGCTTATCTGACTCTTATATAGGTAGTGGATTGCATCAGGAATCAGGTACCTTCTGGAGCGTGAGAATAATCCCTCTATTTTTCCAGCAACCTAGCCGCAGATTCTAGGTGAAAGTCAGTCCTAGAAGCTTATCTGACTCTTATATAGGTAGAGGAATGCATCAGGAAGCAGGTACCTTCTGGAGCGTGAGAATAATCCCTCTATTTTTCCAGCAACCTAGCCGCAGATTCTAGGTGAAAGTCAGTCCTAGGAGCTTATCTGACTCTTATATAGGTAGAGGATTGCATCAGGAGGCAGGTACCTTCTGGAGCGTGAGAATAATCCCTCTATTTTTCCAGCAACCTAGCCGCAGATTCTAGGTGAAAGTCAGTCCTAGGAGCTTATCTGACTCTTATATAGGTAGTGGATTGCATCAGGAATCAGGTACCTTCTGGAGCGTGAGAATAATCACTCTATTTTTCCAGCAACCTAGCCGCAGATTCTGGGTGAAAGTCAGTCCTAGAAGCTTATCTGACTCTTATATAGGTAGAGGAATGCATCAGGAAGCAGGTACCTTCTGGAGCGTGAGAATAATCCCTCTATTTTTCCAGCAACCTAGCCGCAGATTCTAGGTGAAAGTCAGTCCTAGGAGCTTATCTGACTCTTATATAGGTAGTGGATTGCATCAGGAATCCGGTACCTTCTGGAGCGTGAGAATAATCCCTCTATTTTTCCAGCAACCTAGCCGCAGATTCTGGGTGAAAGTCAGTCCTAAAAGCTTATCTGACTCTTATATAGGTAGAGGATTGCATCAGGAGGCAGGTACCTTCTGGAGCGTGAGAATAATCCCTCTATTTTTCCAGCAACCTAGCCGCAGATTCTGGGTGAAAGTCAGTCCTAGAAGCTTATCTGACTCTTATATAGGTAGAGGATTGCATCAGGAATCAGGTACCTTCTGGAGCGTGAGAATAATCCCTCTATTTTTCCAGCAACCTAGCCGCAGATTCTAGGTGAAAGTCAGTCCTAGGAGCTTATCTGACTCTTATATAGGTAGAGGATTGCATCAGGAATCAGGTACCTTCTGGAGCGTGAGAATAATCCCTCTATTTTTCCAGCAACCTAGCCGCAGATTCTAGGTGAAAGTCAGTCCTAGAAGCTTATCTGACTCTTATATAGGTAGAGGATTGCATAAGGAATCAGGTACCTTCTGGAGCGTGAGAATAATCCCTCTATTTTTCCAGCAACCTAGCCGCAGATTCTAGGTGAAAGTCAGTCCTAGGAGCTTATCTGACTCTTATATAGGTAGAGGATTGCATCAGGAATCAGGTACATTCTGGAGCGTGAGAATAATCCCTCTATTTTTCCAGCAACCTAGCCGCAGATTCTAGGTGAAAGTCAGTCCTAGGAGCTTATCTGACTCTTATATAGGTAGAGGATTGCATCAGGAGGCAGGTACCTTCTGCAGCGTGAGAATAATCCCTCTATTTTTCCAGCAACCTAGCCGCAGATTCTAGGTGAAAGTCAGTCCTAGATACTTATCTGACTCTTATATAGGTAGAGGATTGCATCAGGAATCAGGTACCTTCTGGAGCGTGAGAATAATCCCTCTATTTTTCCAGCAACCTAGCCGCAGATTCTAGGTGAAAGTCAGTCCTAGAAGCTTATCTGACTCTTATATAGGTAGAGGACTGTATCAGGAGGCAGGTACCTTCTGGAGCGTGAGAATAATCCCTCTATTTTTCCAGCAACCTAGCCGCAGATTCTAGGTGAAAGTCAGTCCTAGAAGCTTATCTGACTCTTATATAGGTAGAGGATTGCATCAGGAGGCAGGTACCTTCTGGAGCGTGCGAATAATCACTCTATGTTTCCAGCAACCTAGCCGCAGATTCTAGGTGAAAGTCAGTCCTAGAAGCTTATCTGACTCTTATATAGGTAGAGGATTGCATCAGGAGGCAGGTACCTTCTGGAGCGTGCGAATAATCACTCTATTTTTCCAGCAACCTAGCCGCAGATTCTAGGTGAAAGTCAGTCCTAGAAGCTTATCTGACTCTTATATAGGTAGAGGATTGCATCAGGAATCAGGTACCTTCTGGAGCGTGAGAATAATCCCTCTATTTTTCCAGCAACCTAGCCACAGATTCTGGGTGAAAGTCAGTCCTAGGAGCTTATCTGACTCTTATATAGGTAGAGGATTGCATCAGGAATCAGGTACCTTCTGGAGCGTGAGACGAATCCCTCTATTTTTTCAGCGACCTAGCCACAGATTCGATGTAAGACTTCTATTTTAGGTTCTGGGTGAAAGTCAGTCCTAGGAGCTCATCTGTTTCTTGTATAGGTAGAGGATTGCATCAGGAAGCAGATCTAATTCTGATCCGTCTTAAATAATGCATTTAATGTAATGGGTAGCATGTGGAGAGAGAATTATTTTCTTTGTTAGAGAAACAGGAGTATGGAGCACGAAGATCAAACTTACTTCCTACATTAAGTGGATGTGAGTAGAAGTGCCATGTTCAAAAAGAGAAAGTCTTGTTTCCGAGTAACTATCACGTGACTCCTTATGGAGTCAATCATATCATCAACAAGCCCTCTGACAATGAAACCGATTATCTGCAAAGGAAATTATTGTATCCATACACTAGCATATTCGACTTAATATAATTCAAATTGTTTTTTTTTTGCTTTTTTTTTTCAATTACAGAAAATTTGACACAAAGAAAAAAATGTGCTTGACTTTAAAAATTGTACTCTTCTAAGAAGTTTGATCCCAGGGGGGCAACCTCTTGCATCCACTATGCTATGCAACTACACGAAAGCATTCCACTGGACTTCTTCAAAGTGTTATGTTACGATACATCCCTGATAAAGATTTCATGAATATCCAATTAGTAGTTCTTATTTAAAGTGTTGAGGACATGCGTTGCATGGAGAGAAATAATAAGAGAATGATACGATGGATGTGTAATCGGAGTCTTACACACAGACTTCAGAGGGTGATTAAACCTGGCCAGTACAGGGAGGTGTGGTCAGAACAGGAGACTTCGATGGCGTGGCCATGTTGAAAGAATGGATGAGAGTTCTTGGGTTAGTAGATGTAGTTGGTGTGGCAGGTTCAGTTCACAGGAGAAGGCCAAGGAAAACATGATAGGAAGTGATAAGAATGGACTTCAGAGAAAGAGGGATAAATCAAGCCTGGCCAGAGATAGGTTAGTTTGAAAGTCAATTTCTAAAAACCATCAAACGGATGCCAGCATGTAAAACGGACGTTAAATCGATGATGATGATGATGATGATGATGATGATGATGATGTTGATGATGTAGTAGTAGTAGTAGTTCTTGAGTTGGGAACCCAAGCTAAAATCTTCAAATACGATTCACATTTTCGGTTATGCAGACTTGTTCTTGTAAAGTAGATTTAAACATTTTCTTACCTCCTGAAATGTAATTCCATTCGTGTCCACGATTTGCACGGAAATTACTAAGGATAAGAACTCGATTCGAACAATTCAAGAGTTATCATTTTTTGTCACTTTCTATGCAAATTGTGGAATCTGACATCAACCCCGGCACGGCAGCTCAGTTCATCGACCCCTCCCCCTAAGATAATTTATGCGTGTTAGTACAGTCGTGGAAACAGGGAGCAGTGAGGGGGATTTCAAAGGCAAGTGGCCCGAAGAAAGAAGCTATAGAGTGAAGAGGTGGGATTTTGCTGCTAGTTGGGGTTGTCGGGCGGGGGGGGGGGGATTTATATACTTTGACGATGTTTGTATTTCTTGTTTTATTGGATGTTTAGCGATTTCCATATCGATAAATTGCCGGGTTTGCATCCATTCTCGAGCCAGTCGGCCTAGACAGTGAGACGGAAAGTCACTCATGTGAGACGCCGCTTGCTCGGACTCTTTCACACCGTCAAGAATTGCGGACTCTACTGTCAATCTCAGCACCACAGCTCAGACCAAAAAAAAAAACATGACGAATACAGCTCACTATCTGATCGTTTAATTTTCCAGCCGATCTCAGTCGAAACGTCAGGAGTTCCCTATGTATACTTCACGATTTATACGAGACATTAGACCAGGGGCGGGCAACCACCAGCCCGTGGGCCACATCTGGCCCGCAAAGGCTTAGCGTCCGGCCCGCCACCCTGCTATGCTTTATTATTGCAATCCGGCCCGCGGACCTCCCAGTAAAACTCATATCATTTTGTTACATAGACGTAAAAGTAGGTTTCGATTAAGATTTACAGTGGGATGAAAATGTATGAATATCAGCGAGCGATGATGCATGTATATTTCATTTTTCTTTAACTATTAATTTCAAATCCTTGCCCTGAGATGAAAATAGAAAAGGGGAAAGAGAGAGGCAAAGAGGAAACGTGAGACGAGGAAAAGGCATAAAACATAGAACCTATGTGAGGTGTGTCAAAACGAATGCTGGATCAACTTGCTACTTCCCCCGTCATTATTTTTTATAATTCCAAAATGGCTCTTCGTCGGCGCCTTTTATAACATCACATACAGAAGTAGCTTGAGAAAAAATATGAGATTTGTAGAGTGTTCAATGCAATTTTTCTACAATTTATTCATGTAAACAAAATATAGTAATTCTGAGATTTCGTTTTTCACTCCGGCCCGTGATCTCCTTCCAAAAGTCTCATCTGGCCCTCACTCTGAAAAGGTTGCCCGCCCCTGCATTAGACGGATCATAGACACTTACAAGAACGAGCCCCTAGAGACCGCTTGGATATTCCAGCACATCTCCCTATCTATCACTCAAGGTAATACCATGTCTATTATAACGTCATCCTTGATGAAGAAAACAAAACAACTTTGCTCTCGTGTGCTGGCAAGTCAACAAAGGAAATAACTATGTAAAACTGCCCGTTCCCGAGTTTTCATAAATAAATCATGTATTGCGTTAAATATAATAATAAAAGTATAAGAAATGTGGAAAAGAAACAAATCGCATTCTATCCAAACGTTTGTTGGTCTTCTTCTTCTTGTTGTATATCTTATATTTTATTCCTTGTATCTTTGTGGGGGTTTTTGAAACAGTTTCGGGACAACATGAAGAAACTAAAGCTGTGTCATAAAACTTTTAGAAACAAAATCTAAACGTGTCAAAATAAAAAATAAATACTTGTTCGTCATAATGTTGGTTTGCTTGTTTCCAAGGCGACATGGTCAAAGGTTAATCTGCAATGATAATAATTTTAATTTATTTAACTTTCTTATCAGAAGACACTATCATTGACATGAGTAACATTTTCGCCTTATTTGATCTTTATTCTGCACATATTAGCGACTAAATGCTATCTATACATATAAACTAGAAGAACACCCGTCCCAAGGATGGGAAAAATTAATTCCCCAAACAGAAATTTTGCACCACTTTTATGTCCCCTTACAAAGATTAAAATCAAGATATAATGGTACTAAACCTTATGTCTAGAGTCCTTATTCAAATTTTGAAAGAAGAAATTGAAGTTCAGGGAATCTTGCTTAATTGGTGTCTAATGACTAGGTATGGATCAAACCTGATATATTCGAATTTTAAAATGGGAGGTTGTGCCCATATTATGCCCGCTAAAAAGCCGTTAAAATACTCCAAAGAAACTGAAATTTGTGGAATATTTATTAATTAATGTCTAATACCTATTATTGAAATTTCTAAAAATCAGAGATATCTGAATTTTCATGGATGGCTTTCACCTCCTCTTAGTTCCTTTACATAAAACTAAAATTAAATATAGCCCTGCAGCCATGTTCCAAAATTCATAATGATCGGGTAAAATAGTTTAGGAGTGAACCCTATAGAGATATATACTCCTATAGAGATATATAAAAATGGACACACACAAACACAAACACAAACACACACACACACACACACACACACACACATATATATATATATATATATATATATATATATATTAATTAAGTTCAAATATTAACAAAATTAACAAAACCAATACTTTTCAAAAGTGCTCACTATATATTAGAGCTTTTTATATTAAAATAAACATGTTTATTTTAATATATATATATATATATATATATATATATATATATATTATGGCAAGGAATATAGACATTTGTGACATTTTTATTTTATGGGAGTATGAAATTGAAATAGTGATAAAAACGAGGAAAAATCATAATTATATACATTTACTTAGCCGACTTTCGTCCACACTCATCAGAGTGAATACGTGGAAGTAAATGCGTAAATAATATAAATAATATAAATATAAGTGTATTCACATGTACAATTTGCATGTGAACATAATGGAAGTAGTTCTGCATCTCTAGTTGCCCCTAAAAGGGGCTAATGACAATTTTCAAACATGTTACAAAATGAAATTAATATATTTATAAGCTTTAGGTTAAAAGTACTAACATATTTCTGAATAGCTCAGTGGGTAAGATATCTAGCTGACAACATCAAAGTTGCTGTTAAAAGAAATTCTCCTTAATATTCTGTTGCATATGATGCTATCTCGCACTCTAACCGGGAAACGCCGGGTAACCCTGATATATATATATATATATATATATAAATTATATCGGATTCTAACTCTGCCTGATGATATCTCAGTTTATAATAACTGTTGATCGATAACATCGACATGCCAGTGTAGCAGATTTTGTACATGTCTGTGTAAATAAAAATAATCATATATATATATATATATATATATATATATATATATATATATATATATATATATATATATATATATATATTTTTTTTTTTTTTTTTTTTGAGTCCTAACCGCCATTCATAACAGCACGGCGATGACGTCGTTCCACCAAAGACGTTTATCAAATTAACAAAGAAATAAGTTTCTTTATTCTTGTTTTTTGATGAAAAAAAAAAGAAATGAAAAAAATGACTCAATACTGGTCACCCCTGAATAAGGAATTTTATTCCGTAATCGATAGGATTAATGTAAGAAAAAAAAAATTAATTTTGTATTGCTAATTTGGCTTATATTTCAATTTTATTAACTTTCCATGCAATACTTTGAAACTTGAACGATAAACACACACTTTATATATATATATATATATATATATATATATATATATATATATATATATATATATATATATATTTCAACTCCAATAATAATAATAATAATAAAGCTAATAGCTATATTGGTTTTACAACCACTATCCTATCCTGCCGACTTACTATGCACCTTGTAAACTCTAGCTCTATTTACCAGCATTTACAAAAACATAATTGCCTCCACTCTGATTTAAGACAAATGTTAGTTAATAACACAAAAATAATACATTCTGAAACCAATTAAAAAAAAAGAAGAAATACTCGAAGTTATCTTTATTAAAACCCATCAACCTACAATAAAGAACATTATGTATAAAACTGCACTGGTTTGTTCTTTTGACGCCTAACTGACTTCACGTATGCGTTCTCGGCTGCTTTTTGAAATTCTCTTCTTTTCTCCAGATATTTTTGTTTATTTGTTTTTGTCACCTGAAGATGATTTGACGAAGAATCGAAAACGACATATGGAGCAATTTAACAATATTTGCTTAAATGAAAGAATGCTGCCTTAATAAACACTATATATATATATATATATATATATATATATATATATATATATATACAGGGCCGGCTGGACAGTTATAAAAGTGGGAGGGGCTTCTCCTAAAAAGTGGGAGGGGGCGGTTAAACACATGCGTATTAACTTAATTATTGATGACCGTAAAGTGGGGGGCCCAAGTCAAAAAGTGAGGAAGGCATGTTATTCCGAAATTATTTGATTTAAAAAAATACAAAATAAATAAATAAATAAATGTTTCAATCTCAGATTGTCGAAGAACCGATCAGGTTTCAATCTTAGCCTGAAGCACTTTTTATGTGTAGCCATGGCTATGCATATCAATTATGGCCACAACAATTTCCTTTACCAAATGCTCAACCCAAAAAGGTGGGTGGTATATTAAATATACAAATATATACACATACCTAATTTTATAGATAGATAATATTAATTCTCACAGGATTGCTATAATACTTAGTATTTCAAAGCTTCATGGTCTCCCAAAAGATATTTCCGTCTCTGATTGGAAGAACAGTGGAGAAAATAACCCTATAATATCCTCCCATAATATACCTACAAAAGTAAATAGAAAAAAGAGTTCCAGAAAATGATAGATAAACCATTATTCTTCTTCTTCTTCTTCTTCTTCTTCTTCTTCTTCTTCTTCTTCTTCTTCTTCTTCTTCTTCTTCTTCTTCTTCTTCTTCTTCTTCTTCTTCTTCTTATGATGATGATGATGATGATGATGATGATTGCGCTGATGATGACGATGATGACGATGATGATGACGATGATGATGAAGAAGAAGAAGAAGAAAATGAAGAAGAAAAAGAAAAAGAAGGAGGAGGAGGAGGAGGAGGAGGAGGGGGAAAGTAGTACGTAATCAGATATTTTCCGGAAAGTAATAAAATCGCTTTGTTAAAGAAAAATATTTTCCTTTTATCTATTGTTAACGAGTTTTCCAACAAAATCCCTATAAGCCAAGAAGAAATATGGGTAAGCATCAGGTGAGTGGCACTTAGAGGTGAGGGCATGTAGGTATTCGGCACATAGAGTGATTTGGGACCACTTACATTGTCTTTCCCAGAGAATTTTATACATAAGATATAAAATTCATCAAAATAGCATATATTTGAAGTTTTAGAGGAAGTCTGCCCCTCCCCCCCAGCCCCCTTACGTTAAGAAGGCACTTAGAGATTCGGGACCACTTCTATTGTATTTTACGGTAAATTTTACATAAGAGTACACCTTTATATTTTATGTAGATTCTCTAACCTTTCTTTCTATAGGGAACGCACAAACATCACACGAACACACAGACATTGAGTTTTATACAGGGTGCTGCAGCAAGATCTGACGCTTGACAAAAAAGAAAACGAAATAGGCCATAAAAACAAAAGGTGTATATGCAGAGACCCGACAGTTTATTTAGCAACGGTGAAAGTTACATACTACATTATTTTTCAATGTAACCGCCGCCGATGGAGACGACCATCTCAAAACGGGCACGAAATGAAATAGTCAAGGAGGTTGAAATCGGGTGAGAAGGGTAGCCACAAGGCCAGCGAGGAGTGGTGAGAAACATTGTTGAGCAGCCACGTCTCAGTTATCTTGGCCTTGTGTGTCGGAGCAGAGTCCTGCTGGAAGACATAGGGGCGTTTGGCGGCGATCTTGTCCATACAGGGCTTCACCACGCTCCTCAGCACCTCCTGGTTTTTTGTCTACTTTTTTGTCAAGTGTCGGGGTTTGCTGAAACACCCTGTATATATAAAAGATATTTATCTTATAATTATTTTTTAACAGAATGAAAAACGAAACTGTTTATTTTTAAAAGATTTAAATTGTTATAATAAATAAATAAATGAAAGTGTTAAAACGATTGTTTTATTTATTTAAAAAGATATTTAGCTAACAAGTATCTTTACGATAACAAGAAAGAGAAGATGATAGGTAAGCGCAACCATGGGATTTCCAAGGGGTCCTGCTAGTCACGTATCTAAAAACTTGTGATAGAAGGGCATTTACTTTCATAGAGCTGAGGACCTTAGCAGGTGAAACCCTAACCCCCCTTTACTACTTAATACTACAACTTATCATTTTCATTTTTTATTAAATCTGATCCCATTTCTGCTTTCCCGTTTATTGACCTGGAAATTGTCTGATCAAATAAATAAATCAGGATCAAAATGATCTAATTAGCCTCCTATCTCTCCTATCACACAAAAGAAAAAAACAAATGAATAAATAGATAAAAAGTATGAAATGCCCCCCCCCCCCCATCCCTATCTAGTGATACAAACATAAAACTTGGATTCAATTTTTTGTTACCTCTAACCAGTCTGGCAACTTTGCCTACATATTTCCAGACTTTAATGTTATTTCAGCTGTTTTCATATGAAATGCAGCAAAATGATCCTTATGCCCCCCCCCCCCACACACACACACACTTCTGGATTTAGATATCCTTCATTTCTCTACTCATTTGGACGTTATTTCTATACTAGCCTACCAGTGATGCAAAGAATGATGTCCTATATTTTGTGATGAAGAGGAAGCTTATTACATCAAAAAATAATATTAAAATAGCAGAACTCCTCGGAAAAGTTCTTGTCTGGGACACCATTTACTGCAATACGTTATCCCCTACAAGTAAACCCTGGAATGTTTCTCAGAGATCTGAAGAGTGTATATTCGCAAAATATCCCCCCCCCCCCACACACACACAAAAAAAACAGATATATTTCCAAACCATCATCTGTCGAGATATCAGGAGTTCTTGGTTCTAGAACAAATCGATTTCTGTGTGACCTTGGTTGGAGAGCTGCTATTTTGAAGATGAAATACAGGGAGAGTTGGTGTCTTCTCCAGAGAAATACTCCGGAGCAGCCATCTGGGGAAATTCGAGCAGCCATCCTTGCTGCTGAGTAACAAAGAAATACTCATTTTAGGAAATTAAATAAAAATTGGTCCCTTTATGTCGAACCAAAGACTTATTTACTAGCAGACACACGTTGAATGAGGATCCACTGCGTACCCCTGCTCCCAGCCCTGAACCCCATATTTCCATTTTTATTCTTATTTTTTAAACTTCTATAGTTTTCAATTTTCAAGTTATAACTAAAATGGATGTCCTGTGCAAATATTATTGTCAATCCCTCCTAATACATAATAAATACCACCATTGAATTCATCAAAAGTTTTACTAGAGAAAAGGTGTTTTTGATCTTTGTATATGACTTTCTTTTCAATTGCATCTCTGGACAAAGAGACAAACAAGCAAACAGATAGACAGAGACATCACAAATTTATAATATAAATATGGCATCTCTTTCTTTCTGTACGGGGATACAAGTGAAAACAAGGCCTGACACCAAGATAAAACACAATTTTCCTCCAATGGTGATATTATTTTTGCATTTGAGGTTTTCACAATAATGGCTTGGGTCTGCATTCATACCAGACATCCATTTTATTTATAACTTGAAAATCATCATCATCATCATCATCATCATCATCATCATCATCATCATTGGTTTGATGTCTGTTTTACATGCAGGCATGTGCTGGATGGCTTTTAGAAATTGACTTCCAAACTAACTTATCTCTGGACAGATTTTTATTTATCCAACTTTCTCTCAGATCCATCCTTATCACTTCCTCCCATATTGTCCTCTGCCCTCCTCTGCCATCTGACCCTGCTACTTCAATTTTTCTACGTCTACTAACCCAGGAACTCTCATCCATTCTTTCAATGTGGCCATACCATCGAAGTCTTCTGTTCTGCACACATCTCCCTATACTGTCCAAGTTTAATCTTTCTCTGAGGTCATCAGAACTAATCCTGTTTTCAAGACACAAATTACACATTCATCGTATCATTCTCATATCATTACTCTCCATGCAACGCATATCCTCAACCTTCACTGGCCAGGTTTCACTTTCATACATCATCACACTGCATGCACATATGCTTGATAGACCCTTCCCTTGGTTGAAAGCACGGACACTCTGCTGGTTAGTAATGCAGAAGTTCCCTGAACTTACTCCTAACTCTTGCAACCACATTAGCACCTGCTCATCCCTGTGCTACAATGCTATCACCAAGATAATAAAACTTCTAAACAACCTCAATAGCCTCGCTATCCAAATATACTTTCTCCACATCTGAGTTCTCATCCGTCTCCATTGTCTTATACTTCTTGCAAACAAACTGGTTATCATCTCTCAACCTACCTGTAATTCCACTGCACTTGAAAATGGTAATATGAAGTTCAAAACTGAAAGAAGGGGTACACATTACATTCATTCCCGGACAACGTCGGGGTGCCTGCTTATATATATATATTAGATTTATTCTTGTTTTTTAATAATTTATTTTTCATTTTAGATGAGTATAAACTAATTAAAAAGTTTTTTTAGTAACTTTTCAAAAAAGCATGAAAAGGTTTAAAAAGCCTTTTAGATAAGCCTAAAAAGCTTAAAAAGCCTTAGAATAAAACATTAAATAAAGGGTGCTTATCTAGAATTACGGAGATATTCGAAAAAAAATAGAACAAACTGAGAAATTTCTGTTTGATGTACGTATCTGTCACGGAATGAATATATCGTATACCAAAAATCACGTAAATTAATAAAGTAGTTTTTATTTTATAAAAGAAAATCAAATTTTATGAATAAAAATGTTGCTCATATTCAAGGAAGATAATACAAACTTTTGCGAAATAGAGAAATAAAGGCTTTAAATTTTGGGTGTTATCTCCCTTAGATACATTGAATATGACCAATAATGCTGCTGATATATCAACACTACCCTTTTATCGGTAAAATTTGATTTTCTTTTATAAAATAAAAGCTACTTGATTAATTTACATGATTTTTGGTATATGATATATTTATTCTTTGACAGATACGTACATCAAACAGAAATTTCTCAGTTTTTTAAATTTTTTAATGTCTCCGTAATTCTAGCTAAGCACCAAAAAGAAAGGCCAAAAAGAAAGCCTAAACAGCCTAATAAAAAGTCTAAAAATAAAAGGGTAATGTTTTTTTAATATAAATTCTAAGTTTATTTTTGTATATACAAACATAAAATATCCATTATTAGAAGGAATTTCTATGTTAATTATCATTATCTAATTACAAATACATAATGTAAATAAACATTTAGCTTTATCTGTGAATGGAAGAAATACATCCCTTTTTTTATAGCTATATAATGTTCTGTCTTCTCAGGATGTTCCATTTTTTCCTGTTTTTCTAATAAAACTAATAGACTTGTATGGAGGCCATCTGGCAGTCTCTACCCAGTCTGTTCTCCTTACCCAGCCTGTTCTAGATAGAGCAGAAGGAAAAGGGATATAGAAGGAACCAAAAAGAAAAGATTGTTATAATGAAGTCATTAGAAAAGAGAGGAAAAAGCAAAAACAGCATTCATTTCTAAACATGGTGTAAAATGGCTACTGCTGATTTACTTGGGATGGCAAGTAGAAGCGGACAAATTGGAAGAACTATTTTTATTGGAAAATATTCACCAAGCAACTTTTGGCCATACAAAATCATGGGAATGCAGAATCGCTTCTTTTTATTATTATACGTATTATACACCTGGTAGCACCCCCAGTTATGCCTGCGTCTCGTGGGTGGGTGGGGTGGGGGTCTACTACACCCAGTAGCACTCCAATTTGGTTGTTGTCCGTGTCGAAGGGTGCTACACTCGGTAGCACTCCAATGCATCCATGTCGGGGAGCGCAACACCCATTAACACCCACATTGCTTTTTTAATCAAACAATCTTATCTGATATTTTGTACATCTTTAAGTACTCGATTATCCATGTTTGAGGGATGCTGTCATAAGCTTTCTTGTGGTCGATCCATGCCATGACTATGTTCTTTTTTCTGATTTTTACCTTTTTCAAGATCTTTTGATCTACAGGATGATTCATAAGTCACTTAGCTATTTATTTTTGAAATTCTGAAGTTAAAAAATACGGTAATACAGAACAGAAAGTTTATTCAACAAATTCATTTATGGGAGTTTAAAATTACAGCAAATTTTCAAAATTTCCACCTTCGTTCTGCATGCATAGCTCCATTCTTTTTTGCAAGGAATTTACGACTCTTTGTAGCATATTTGATTGATTATGAAATAAATATATATAGAAACAAATATATAAACGAACAAATTTAAAATAACAAATAGCAGTAATTAGAGAGTAAGATAACAATTATCAAAAGTTCATAGTATGTTTGTGCTTCATATGGTAATCATTTTAAATAGCTAAGTGAAGTGACTTATGAATCACCCTGTATATATAACAGGTCATGCGTCCCTTTTTCCCTTTCCGGCATCCTTTCTCTTCCTCGAGAAGCAGGCCACAATTATTAAAGGAGTCGTAGATCTGTTCTCTCAGTTGTGCTGTTAAGATTTTCAACATGGTTGGTAAACAGATTATTGGTCTGTAGTTGCTTAGGATCGTTCCCTTTTCAGTGTCTTTTTGTATTAATGTGGTTCTTCCTTTAGTCATCCAATCTGGCACGTTTGTTTCGTGGATACATCTTCTCATGTTTTGTATTAGCCTTTTATGTAGTGCCATGAATTTTTTAAAAACCAGTATACATATATTCCATCATGGACTGGTGCTTTCCAGTTTGATATTTTTCTTCAGGTTATCTTGAGCGTTTTTCTATTAATTTCGCTTTCTGTTCCGTCTTCATTTTGCTGAAGCTCTTCTTTTATGGTTTTTAGCCATTCAGCATTTCTATTGTGGTTTTGTTGTTTTTTTCCATATCTTGCTCCAGAAGTGTTTTGTTTCTCTCGGGTCCAGTTGTCTGTTCTTGTTCTTCCTCCATTTGCATTTTGATAGAAATGTCTTTTATTGTTTTCAAAAATCTTGTTTGTAATATTCCGATTTGTACCTGTATCGTCTCAATCTTCCTTCTTTTGCTGCTATCTTTTGCTTTAGTTCATCATGTTTCTTATTTAGTCCTTCCTTGTAAGTCATATTTCCCCTTTTCTATCGTTTTCTCTTCTTTTTCATCCTATTTACAGCCTTGACTTCTTTTTGAAGTTTGTTGATCTGGGTTTTCAGTCTAATTTCCCATCCACACTTTGTCGGTCCATTTTTTATGGGGTTTTCTTTCTACTTTTAATTTCATACGTACTGATTTGACCCCTGCATAAATTAAGTTGTTTAAGTCTGTTATAATGTCCGTTGAGATGTATGAGAGGAGTCTGTTCATTTTTTCAGTCTCTAATTTTAATTTCTTCCAGTCTTGGTTCCTTAGGGATGGGAGTTTTGTTTTATTTTCGTTCATAAACGTTTGATATATATATATTTTTTTTTTACTCCTGCTGCTTCATCCTCAGTTAGTTTTGCTGTTTCATAGTTATTGATCTCCAAATTTTCAGTGTTTATGTTTTTCCGGTCTTCTTTGCATGGATTTTCACTAATGGGAGTTTCTTAATCTGTTTTATCAAACTTTTCACAATTCTTTTGCATACATAGGACTGAAATAATCATTAAGCAAAACAAGCAAGGGTGTAGGGCATCACTGAAAGATGAGGGGGTGGGCATCACTGAGATTTCCATCATTGAATTGACTAGGGATCATCTAGTGCAGCTGAACCGAGGTCATTGGGTAAGAGACAGAATGAATTCTACCTAGAGGTTGTGAGTTCAATCCCTGGTGAAAGAACTTAAGAAAAAGAAACTGATACTAGATATCTAAAAGGCATGAAACATGGGATGAGAGCGGTCTACCCCAAGGGGATCAAATAAGAGGTTCGGTTCGAAATTACCAGAATCTTATCACCTGTGACAAAAAGACAGCAAGATGATTTATCCTTCATTGGATTTCCAGTAGTAGTAGTAATAGTAGTAGTAGTAGTTTATTTATTTATTATTATTTTTATCTACTTTATCTACTGTTATAAATTTCCAACATACTTTTTACTTCTGTAATTGTTGAGAGACAGTTTTTGGATAAACCTACCGACGTTTACCAGAATAGTTTATGGATTTATTGCTATTTTTTACAACTAACATGGATTTATTTATCATTTTTAAAACCGTATATTGTGTATCTGCGATAATCTACTTGATTATTATTAGTATTTATTCTATTTTTCTATTATGATTAGTATTTATTTTATTTTTCTATTATTATTAGCATTTATTCTATTTTTCTATTATGATTAGTATTTATTCTATTTTTCTATTATGATTTATATTTATTCTATTTTTCTATTATGATTAATATTTATTCAATTTTTCTATTATGATTAGTATTTATTCTATTTTTCTATTATGATTAGTATTTATTTTATTTTTCTATTTTTATTAGCATTTATTCTATTTTTCTATTATGATTAGTATTTATTCTATTTTCTATTATGAGTAGTGTTTATTATATTTTTCTATTATGATTAGTATTTATTCTATTTTCCTATTATGAGTCGTATTTATTCTATTTTTCTATTATGATTAGAATTTATTCAATTTTTCTATTATGATTAGTATTTATTCTATTTTTCTATTATAATTAGAATTTATTCTATTTTTCTATTATGATTAGTATTTATTCTACTTTTCTATTATGATTACTATTTATTCTATTTTTCTATTATTATTAGTATTTATTCTATTTTCCTATTATGAGTAGTATTCTATTTTTCTATTATTATTAGAATTTATTCAATTTTTCTATTATGATTAGTATTTATTCTATTTTTCTATTATTAGTAGTATTTATTCTATTTTTCTATTATTAGTAGTATTTATTCTATTTTTCTATTATAATTAGTATTTATTCTATTTTTCTATTATTAGTAGTATTTATTCTATTTTTCTATTATTAGTAGTATTTATTCTATTTTTCTATTATGATTAGTATTTATTTTATTTTTCTATTATTAGTAGTATTTATTCAATTTTTCTATTATGATTAGTATTTATTCTATTTTTCTATTATTAGTAGTATTTATTCTATTATGATTAGTATTTATTCTATTTTTTCTATTATGATTAGTATTTATTTTATTTTTCTATTTTTATTAGCATTTATTCTATTTTTCTATTATGATTAGTATTTATTCTATTTTTCTATTATGATTAGTATTTATTCTATTTTTCTATTATGATTAGTATTTATTCTATTTTCCTATTATGAGTAGTAGTTATTCTATTTTTCTATTATGATTAGTATTTATTCTATTTTCCTATTATGAGTAGTATTCTATTTTTCTATTATAATTAGAATTTATTCCATTTTTCTATTATAATTAGAATTTATTCTATTTTTCTATTATGATTAGTATTTATTCTATTTTTCTATTATTATTATTAGTATTTATTCTATTTTTCTATTATGATTAGTATTTTTTCTATTTTTCTATTATTAGTAGTATTTATTTTATTTTTCTATCATGATTAGTATTTATTCTATTTTCTGCATTGGCTTATGTTTTTGCTTGGCTTGCTGTGTGTGAATTCTACCCTATACATTGCACCGTTTTCACTTGTGACGTTGGCAACCTTCATGTGCCTCTCATGTGAGTATACCCCCCCCCCCAAGGATCAAGCAAGCCAATAAACTGAAACGAGCCTAGCTAAGAGGCTAAATTTACCCGAAGATCTGGGGTCTGACAGGATCAGGAACCGTGTGCGCCATACTCGGACATGGAACACGTACACTTTGATCTTAGCCAAAAGGTCAACTAAGTATAAAAAGCATAGAAATAACTCAGATGGGTTGCTTGATACTGTAATATTTACTTTTATAAAATTAAATAATTCATTTTGATTTCCCCCGGACAATGCCGAGACACATGTCTTGCTAGTATATTATAAATAAAACATCATAGTAATGGCGTATCCAATACAGAATATTGCCAAAGGAATTGTCTTTAAAAATAGAATTTAATTTTCAGAAATCGATCTGAAAATTATTTCTGAATTTCACAAGATTGGAGCTGTAGTTGGCTGGATCAAGAAACTAGAATTGGTGTGTGATGTATTGATGGTAAATTAGCTGGTGTTATCTCTTGTGTTATCTCTTGTGTTATCTCTTGTGTTATCTCTTGTGTTATCTCTTGTGTTATGCCTTGTGTTATGCCTTGTGTTATCTCTTGTGTTATCTCTTGTGTTATCCCTTGTGTTATGCCTTGTGTTATCTCTTGTGTTATCTCTTGTGTTATCTCTTGTGTTATCCCTTGTGTTATGCCTTGTGTTATCTCTTGTGTTATCTCTTGTGTTATCCCTTGTGTTATGCCTTGTGTTATCTCTTGTGTTATCTCTTGTGTTATCTCTTGTGTTATGCCTTGTGTTATGCCTGTTCGTTTAACTGTGGGAGCGTCCTCAGTTTATCTATAACTGACCAAAAATGAGAAATTGGATGCAGCGCAAATGAATGTAGCACTAATCCCATCCTTTAACGCTGACAGATTCAAGATGTATGAGAAGTTTGAGGTGCGTGTGTTGCATTCAGCTGAGACCGCTGATGTTTATTTGGCAGATTTGAGGAAACTGTCAGCCCGTTTCAGAAGAACACCATACTGTGCGATGGTGTGCATGTTTGTGTGGAGATTTTCTGGCCCCATAAAGAGGCTGATACGGTCCTACTCCAGCGGAGGTGATTCGTCTCTTGAAGATTGATTGATTTGATTTTGTTTGATTTGATTTTGTTGATTTGATTTTGTTTTTGTTTTGTTAGCTGTTGGGTCATTTAAAACCAGGACTGTAATATTTACGATACTTCTTTTTATGTAAGTGTTTTTGAAGTGTGGACTTTTAAAAAAAATATTATTCTCAATGTCTGAGTGATTTTGTTGGATTTTTGTAGTGTTAAATTCCATTGTAAAAAAAAACATGGGTCTATCATATTTCTTTTGTGGAGTTGTACTCTTGTAGAACTTCTTTTCTTTTTTTAATTATTTTGTCTTTTGAAGAAATTTTGGGGCGAGTTCGTGTGCTTGTGAAGGACAAAGCTGAAGTGGGAGAACCAATCGTTGTCGCGGTGCAGCCTCTCAAAGTACTCAACTGTCCATAAGCATGAGCCCATCTGTCACGTGTGATGTCTCTAATCATTTTGCAAGAGGCTACATTCCTGGTCTCTGTTATTGGTGATACAAGATCAGTCTAGTCATCTTATTTGACATTATCCACAAAACAATAGTGTGAATTTGGTGCTACCTGTCATTACCGTATCTGTGGTCAGTGCGCCATCCTCAACTCTAGATACTCACGTTCCATTTTGAACACAAAGCTATGTCGGTCATTATTGAAGCAGGACATGACAGTAACCACATTATCAGAGCTACATAAGCCTGTTAGGATTCACACAACAATTGATAACATTGCTACGATCAATGTCCGGGTGGTGAAAGAGAAACCTTAGGATTTCAACCTATTGCATTGAGGCACTCAGCCAGCGGGATTCTCATAAGCAGTCTGGAGTGTGAGGTTTGAGGAAACGCAGCCCATATGCGCAGTGTAGCGCTTTGCTTCAACGAAGCCAATTTTTATGCAAAATTCGATGAGTGTCAGGGAAGCCTGGAAGTGGTCAGTGGGTCATGCACCAGAGAAGCTTGTGAACAGGATTTCCGAATATCCGGTATTCAATGAGTGGAAGATGGAGTGTGAGCATGAGTTTCAGATCTAGATGAATAACAGTTGGTTGCTGCCATATGCTGATGATGATGAGTTTGGCTCACCCAAGGGATTTACTGCTTGCTGATGGCCACACCACAGACCAATAAACATAAGGTGCATCCTGTCACAGATGATCTCTAACAAAAAAGCTATGTTGACGTGTTCATGCGTGCTGCTGATCTCATTGTGGAGAAACTGCGAGAATAGAGATAGTATTGAGAAATCCCTGTGGCTGTATCAGGCAGTTATGTTCAAAGGAAAGAGATATTGTCTAACCAGGTTAGACAATGACAAAACCATTGATGCTGTTTTGAGACATATAATAATGGACAATCTAGATCCTGCTTAGGGCGAGTGGTACATGGACACACAGGAGCTGAATGTTTCTAGGGACCCTTTTTAGGGTTACAGTTTTGGGAGAAGATTTTTAAGAGAGACGAGTTTTAGAGAAACATTTTAAGAAAACAATTTTAGGCAATACTCAAATATGAGAGAGCGAGAGAAATGTTATATGATAAACACAAAATAAAGAGTACAAAAGCATAAGTTCACAAAAGAGATATTTTATATATTTAAAATGGAAGTCTACATAGATAGGCAAACATAGTATGGTTGTTCATATTTTGGGAGTCCTTGCAGAACTAGGGTGATTTATTAGCTGAGATATTGAGGAAGCCTGAGTCGATAATTTAAGGGCTGTGAAGTATCCACGGGTCTGAAAAATCGTAATCAAAACTTCCCCACTCAATTATAAAATGTTCATTTGATTGAAAGTTATTAATAAGAGGCAATGTTCATTTGTTTTCATTATAGAAAGTACAATGAGAAATGTTAGGAATATGAAAAACAATTTACCACTAACTTTAAGTCCGAGTGGCAAGGTTGCAAAACCATACGTAATCGCATAAAAAGTATCCCCCCCCCCAAAAAAAATTGGTTAACGTTAGAATTTTCCGGAAATTGGGGATCATTTTACGTTAAATCTATATGCGAAATTGATCCCCCAGTCTAAATTCTATAATAATTTTCAGGACATTCACACGTAATCGCCTAAAAAAAATAGAATCTAACGCTAGTTCGTGTGAGGGTGGTGGTTATTTAGTAGAGGGTGTTAACCTACAATAATACCTCTACGTGACTAAAATAGGAATTTATCAAATAATTTTTAGTTTTTAAAATGTAAAAATTTTCAAATAAATTACGTTATATATATTCAATTGTTTTCATTTTTCCATATCTTTTATGAACATTTTTATTTTCCTTCAATCAACAAGTTCAACTGACATTACACCGGTAGATTAATATGTTAATTAAATATCCGAAAAACCGAGATTTATTTATTTTTTGGTATTTAAAAAAATATCTAAATAAAACGAAGCGCACATTGGTACTTTAATTTTAGCGATAAAAATTAAATTGCACAAAAGTTTATTAAAAGGAAAATATAAAAGTAATGGTGGAAAACGAAACGAAGAGATTTCGTTTCGTCTCATTTTGCATCCACCGTTTAAGAGCGTGCGTGAATTAAGCGTCAGTGAGTGAATGTAGTCGAACTGAAACAGCGAACTCTTACGTACTTCTTAGTGAGAAATGTCGATCAGTGCTTCTATTAAGTTAGATTCGGTTTTTACTTACTGATGAAGGAATACCTAACGGCATCATGTGGCAAGTATGTGGTCAATTCATTTTTTTTTTATAAATCAATCTTTTCATTAGTTTATTTGGGGTTCTCGTAGGACCCCCCCCCCTATTTTGGAGGGTAAAATCTCCGAGCACTGAATCTTGTTTATTTGTGTTATTCAAATTTGTGAATGGAATAATATCGTAAAACGACAGTCGTGCTTTTGATTAGACTTCGTTATAATTGTTACTTTTATCTGGTATGAATACCAATTACTGATTTTGTTTTATTATTAAGGTATTTTATTAATAAACATTTTTAAATAAATCACGTTTTTTATTTTTGTAAAATTATTCCTTGTTTTTTTAGGCCACGCCGTAAAAATGCAACTTTTTTATTATTATTTGAAAACAATCTATGTTATTCTAACTTTATGAATTTAAATAAATTATATATTTTTTAATGTTTTCAAATCACTTATCGTAATTTTATTTGTGTATCGACAATATTAAATTAAATTTAAAAAAAAAATTCTTTCTTGATAAAAATCTAGTTTCAGTTTTCATTTTACTTAAAAAAATTTAAACAAAAATTTTGTTAATTTTTTATATTTTGGAAGCTTTTTTTTATTATCTTTACTCTTTTGTTTAGGGTTAATGTTTTATGAATTAAATGCATTTCTTTTATTCTTGCGATTCTTCAATAATATATAATTCGGTCGCCGATGCGAAGGTCGGGGTGGAAAAACATTGGGGAAACAGGACTCATCATCATCATCATCATCATCATAATGAGGATGATTCTGACCCCTTTCTTTCTGTATCAAAACGGGTGGCGGGTAACTTCATCAGCAGCATCACCGTCTATTTACCCGAGCTTTTATCGTATCCTCTTTATAATATTACGAACCTTATATTCAAAATAATAAAAAAGTTAATAAAACTATCCGACAAGATCGTTTGTGTTTCTCGCCTATGCATAACTTTGTTAAATACACATTAAATCCATTTTTTAATATTTACTATTAATCGAATATTTATTCAAATAAAAAAATAAAATAATGGAAAACTAAAACGAATTTTTAAACATCCTATTTAAAAGAAAAAAAATTGTAAACATGACTCTTTTAAATTATTTTTCTTTAAGCCTTCCACCCGGTAATATGTAAATTACCCGAGCAACGCCGGGTAATCGCAGCACGTTTCGAACAAACAAACAAGACTAAGGTCAATAGACATTTCCTGTCTTTGTGATAATCATATTTGTTCTTGTTAGCTCCGTACATCAGGTGGCTTCATTCCTTGTCTGGAGCGATTTCTATCATAAAAAAACAAACAAACAAAACAACAAAGCTGAGCCAACGTTTTAGCCTTTTTTATTCTCCCCAGATCGGCGATCGCGGTCTCAAGGCCTGTGAAAACGGAGTGTTTGAGATATATATTATCACTAATATTTAAAATTAATAATATTAATTAATTATAAAGAATATAAATTGAGCCGTCTGGTTTCACTACATTCTACAGGTGAGAAAAAATTGTAACCCGCTTACATTGCGTGTGTGTGTTATTCTCCAATGCATTAATTATTAATAAAATTGTGACCATTTCTTGCGTGTATGTTTCTCGTCTATACATTAGACATTATTTTTTTTCATTTCCCATTAATCGATTATTTATTTGAAAGAAAAAAATTAAAACGTATGAAAAAAAAATCCTATTTAAAAAAAATTATAATTACGAAATCGCATCCACCAGAATGCATCTTGGTTTCTTAAACAAGTCAGCCATTTTAATCTTTTGTTGAAAAAGAATGAATCAATTCGTGACCCTTTGAAATGTGAAAACATTTAAACTGTCGAATAGAAAGTTATTTGGTAAAATTATCGTTTCCCAATCAAAATGGCGGACAATAAATCGTCTGCAGTTTTCGGGGGGTGGTGGTTCCGATCTTACAAATGAGTAAGTAAACCCAAATAAATTGTTTGGGACTAATTTCCCAGGTGTATTTCCTTTACAATTTTGAATTAGTCCAAAACAATTTATTTGGGTTTACTTACTCATTTGTGAGGTCGGAAAACTGCAGACTATTTAATGTCCGCCATTTTGGTTGTGAAACGACAATTTTACCAGTTATTTCTTAGCAGACCCTCATATTAAAAGATTAAAATTATTGGAAGCTATTCACATCCAATAATTTTATAAATAGAGAATAAAACATTACATTAACAAAATCAACTATAGTTTTATAATTTTGTTGTTCGTTTAATACCGTCATAATTAAATTTAACTTTCAAAATCCTATTCAAAAATGTATGGAGAACAAAAGCGAAACATAAAAATAAAGATTCCCGGGCAACGCTGGGGGAAGAATATCTAGTCGATATAATAACAACCGAAAAACAACTATCCTGGAAATGTAGCCCTTTTTATTTATAACATGACCTAGACGCAGTGTAGCAGTAATTTTTCATATTGAAAAAACCAACACAACCATTATTAAATCAGGGCATTGGACAAGGTTATTTATTAATATTAATTAAAATCCCCTCACTTCCCCCCAAAAGTGTTGGCCTTCATCTTCCTTTTAAATTAAATAAAATCTGTAAACAAAAATGTGTTTTTTGTAAGTTGAATTTCAACAGTTGCAAGGTATCAACAACTGGCTTTTCATGTTTTTGAACAAGAGAATCTCTCTCTCTCTACCAAACCTCGACACACGCACCTTCTAACAACAACCAAACTATGTAGCAACAATACACGATTCTACAGTAATATTAATAATAGAGTAATATTAATTATAACACGGCGTGTATTGTACGATTTTAAGTCTAATATCGATTTAATTTTGTAGCTGTTAGTGTTATAATATTTATTTAACTGTTAGAATTATTAAGATGAATAAAGAGATGGATTTATTGTATCTGTTGCGTTTTTTAATAGATTCGCTCTGAATCCATGCATTTAAAAAAAAGAAGCTCGGTAAATAAAACAAAAATAGGGGCTTCTACAGAATTTGAACTGAACCAAATCGACTTTTGCCGAACCCAACCTAAAACTTACGTTAGGGTTAACAATACAAAAAAAAGTTTGGTTCAAATTCTGTAGAATATTACCAATGAATTTATTGAATTAATTAAAAAGTAGAGTCATTATGAAAAAAAACATGGGTTCGAAGCTTATCAGAAAAGTGTCAGCAATAATGAAAACAACATTTTTTTTTTAAATATAAATGACGGCGCTCGTTTTTTTTGTCTTAAAAATAAAATGATCCTTGGTATGACTTTAAAGTACATTTGGGGTGTAAAATTACCCCATAGTTATCATTACTCCAAGATCCACTTTCTAACCCGGAGTGATAGTATTTGTCACTGCCCCCCCCCCATCTATGGGTTAAATAGGCGTTGTCTTGGGCAAAGTGTTCTCCTGTACCGTGGCCTTGTACCCAACCCCACCTTCTTGAAATCCATCTTGCCCGACCCCCCTTTCTATTTACCATATTTTCCAACCCTATCAACTACTCAAGCCCCTCCCCCGCACACTGTCGTGTAAAACCTGGTCCTAGTGGCATTGCAAGACCAGTATATACAACTAACATCACATACAGCCCTGGGTCGTTTGTTGTGATCTACACCGACCAGACAATGACCGGCGATGACAGATCGAATTCAGAAATAAAATGCTATTTACGTGATGAGTGTATTCCACCAAGTATCAGCCACTTTTTACTAAGTTAACATAATTTTAGATTAATAGAAATAAATTTGGGTGACGGAAACGCCGGAAATGACTACGAGATTGATATATTTTATCGTTAAAAATCCTAAGTTCATCGGTGGTTGGTGTTTCGATTTACTTGCATCCTCATGAGCGCGGAGTTAGACACAAGGTCGGTTTTTAATGTGGAGAAAATTCAGATCTCCCAAAAAATAAAAATTGCCTCAGTCTTGAAGGATTTTTCCTTCACTGGCCGAGGAAAGAGCAGGTGTAGTGTCAGAACACTAACAGCGGTGGTTTTTGTCTTGCACAGAAAAAAGGGTATTGTGAAAAAGTCGAGTACTAGATAATAAGAAAAGGTAACATTATCCGAACAAAACAAAAAAACTGAGACTTGGCGAAGGTATCCTCTAGTAGTATCAACAAAAAGGGGAGACCATTTTACGTTAAACTTATTTAGCGAACTGACCCTTCACACTCTACTAAAAATTGATAAGTAATTTTTAGGTACGTGCAAAATCCATGGTCGATTCCCAAAATGAAAATTTTTTTTGACCCCCCCTTTACTTAAAAATACACTAAAATTCAGGAAATCAACCAATTTTACTGAAATTTTCAATATTTATTAATCAACAATCACGGAATATAATGAAACCATTATTTTTTTTAAAATCATAGTGAAAATGTATTATTTTTTAAAAAGAAAATACACCTTTATTAAAGTTATATTTTTATATATTAATAAAAAAAAATGCATGATTTTTTAACTGTTACTTATGTAAATAAAGGATCGTAGATGTTAACAATTAAATTTTTTTTTCAAAATATTTCGTATATATTACGAAAAAGGCCAGTAAATACCGTGTTAATAAAATCACTATAACTCGAAGAAAAATTAATTTTTTTAATTAGCGATATTATTATTGAATAAAGCATTGTTTAATCAATATTTTCACCAAAAAAATAATATAATTGCAAAAAATATTTCATGTGATTTTAATGATTAGAGTTTTTGGAAAAATAAAAAATGCGACATAATTATATTTCTCTTTCATAAAGGAACGTGGCATCATCAGCACAAGAAATTTTTTTTATAATCTTGAAAATAAACCAAAAATTGACAAATTTGAGATCCAGGAACTTAACGAAAAAAAGAATTTAAAAAATTGAATAATTTCTACTAACGATGAACTTTCATTAGTATGGTAGCCCCGTTCTGTAATAACCAGGTGGGATTAGCAATCACTCACTTTTTTATTTCATAATCTGAAAATTTGGTCCTTAACGTTGAAGAATATTAAGAAAATTCAGTAAAATATGTATTTAAACGAGGGAGTGCGTTCAGTGAATTTGTATTATCTAGTTGAGATCATTGTGCCATTTCAGTGTCTCCCCACGAGTGCTAGATGTGACATCCAGCTCCCCAGAAAGTGGCACTCTGGCAATCCAGAATAAGAGTAGAATAAGGCGATTTTTATTTTGTCCCAATGGACAAAATAAAAATCGCCTTATTCTAAAAGGATTTCTCCTTCATTGACCGAGGACAGAAAAGCCAAATGTTATTGTGAAGTAAATAATGGAACTAGTCGTAAGTGAACATTAACAATGAACAGGTTTATTTTGGCAACTGGTGTATCTAAAATGTCATTGTTACATTCTTCGGAATCTTCCATTTCTTCTTTCTCCATCTCTTTATACGTCTTCTCTTTTAGTTTAGTCGTCGTTCAACCAAAATATTACGTTTTTTGTTTTGTTTTTTTTAACATGTCATGAAGAGTGTATAATTTTGATGGAATCCCTATTTCAATAAGATTTAAGAAACCCCCCAAATCTGTCGTAATGTAACATTTTATTTATTAGAAAAAAAAGGGATGATGGAGGGGTGGGGGGCTAAAAGGTATACTGCGGGTTTTGTTTGTGTGTGTGTGTTTCACTTTTCAGCGTCCCAAATTCTCTTTTCAAAAAAATGTTCCTATTTTTGCCCCCCCCCCCCCCCACACACACGAGGGTAGTTACACACAATTTCGATTTGTAGTTCTAAAATTACATTGCAAATTTAAACTTAACAAAGTAAAAAGACGTTTATAAAAAAGTATAAATCTTTTTATAATCGTGTGATTTAATGCTTAATGTGTAGTAATCAATTTTTAATAAAATGTCAAAAATTCGCCAAACAAAGAATATTCTCAAATAAAACAAAAATGAATAAGATTTTTTAAATTTTTTTATTTGTAAGTAGGCATTGATATTGCATAAGTATTTTTTATAAAGTAAAAAAATATATATATATATATATAAAAACAGTCAAGATTTGATGTAGTTGTTGATTCTTTCTCTTTGACTCCTGGCATTTTCTTCAACAACCGATTCCGTTAGATTTTTTTATAACATTAATTCTGGATTACAACTGAGAATATTAAGAATGTTATCGTTTTATTTCTGTAAAAAAAAAATGACCCTCAAAATGTGAGCAGAATACAGTTTTGGGGGTCTTCTTGTGCACGCCGTTTTAATAACGCCATGGTTTTATGTATCAAATTTCCGTTGGAGTGAAGCTAACATTTTTACCATTCCTTCATGAATCTGTAGCAGAAAGCAACATGTCGCTCACTCAAAGACTCTCAATGTGTTATGATAACACAGACGACGCCTTACAGACTCGTTTAGAAACTAAACTGCTACTCCGATTTATTTACAAGAGAAATGATCGTTTTGTTTTTCGATGTTGAGTTGTTTCTTAAAAGAATTGTTTCCTTTAACAAAAAAATAAAACTGAAAGTATATTTTAATTAAAACCAAACAACAAAATAATGCGCCATTCTCTGACCCATTGATTTTTGTTGTTCAATGTTTCAGATTTTCTAGTCGTACTACTAAATTCGTTTTTATTCCCAATTATTTGTATTCGGCTCAAAAATAAACAAGAATTGACCATTTTCTTTCATTAAAAAAAGAAGGCCAGAATTAAAATATAAATTATGATATCTATATATTTCTACACGACGTTACCCGGGAGTCTACTTTTTTTTTGTTTCGATTTTTTTTTATTTACTAAATTATTTTTTAAACTCGGATTTCGAAAATTAAATTTAATAATTACGGTATCTCATTAAATGATTGCGTGAATCAAATAGTTATAAAACAATAAGTAATTGCTGTTAAGGTAATATTGTTTTAATCTATTTATAAAACGAATGGATGTAAATAGCTTTCAAAACGTCCACTCTTTTAATACATGAAGATTTGTTAAGAATTTAAAAGTCAGTTTAAATGATTTTCTCTTCGACAGTTTAATTCCTTTCAAATTTGGAAGGGTCACGAACTAATTCATTTGTTTTTCAACAATTAAAAAAGATTAAAATTGCTGATTTGTTTACGAAAAAATGGAAATGCATTATGGTGGATTTAATTTAGTATTAAGAAAAAGGTTTTTTAAATTAATTTTACTACTTTTTATTTCATTAAATAATCAATTAATAGTAAAAAATGTAATTAACGCAGAGGCGAGAAACACAAGTGGTACCAAAATTATAGAAATTATTTAGACTTTTCTTTTATTTAAAATAGACCACAATGAAAATAAAAAATACTTATTCGCCTCCACCTAAAAATGGTGGCGAAAGGAAAAAGAATCCGTCATTTTCTATTGCTACAAGACAAGAGAAACGAAACGATAGCGTTGCTTTCTTTTAGACAATTCCCCATAGGCTAAAGTGCCTCCCACCCCTAAAATCTAGATTTTTTTTACTGGGGAAAAAGTATACCCCTCTCCCTTACGAGGAGTGTTATGTCGTGGCCGTCGTAATAAATATTTATAAAATGGTCCCTGACTATTGGGACAATATCGGAAAGTAAAAAAATCATCAAAATCAAATTGCTTATTTTATTTAAATTCAAGAAGTTCCTTTCACTTTTCTGACCATTTTTTTATTTTTTTTATTTACTTCAATTTTTTAATACGAGACAACAAATTCCCATCATTTTACGAACTCCTTGATTGATTTCTTCTCTTTTTACGCAAACACCTTGTCAACGACGGAAAGATAATGGAAAATTAAAAAAATAATATTTTTCCGCGAAAAAAAAAAAAAAAATATATCAAGAGAAGTGTAATTATGTTTTTGGTCTACCTGATGAAATATTTAAAAGAATTCGATCTCCCATACAGGTTAAGGAAGGGCATGTAATTTATTTTTTTGATTTAAAAAAAAAAAAATTTTTTTGTTATAAATGTTGTCATATTTATTTTTTTTAGCATTACTAGTACTAGCAAATATATGCTGCCTCCGGTCGCATATTTTTGCTAGTTGTTTTATTTAATTGCTCTCTCTCTCTCTCTCCCTCTTTCTTTCTTGAAATAAAACTTTCTGTGCATTCGAATAATCAGAGGGTGGGTAACCAAATATCGGAATGGCCGTCGGCTATCCATCATATTCCGTTACAATCTGATTTAATTACGTAACTCAATTATATAGATTTATTAAGATTATTATCGAGGAAAATATTTTAAATACATCTGGAAATTTGAAAAAAAAACAATCATGAGTGTATATTTGCGAATATTAATTCATTAGAAACTTTAAAACAAATTAATTATGTAAATTTGAAAGACGCGTGATGCTTTGGGAAGTATTGGAATGGGTATATATAGGAGCTGATAAGTACATATAAAAAGAGCGATCAAAAATAATAATGTAGCTTCGGCTTTAGACAAACATACATAATCTCCATTATTTTTAGATTAGAAACGTATGCAAAGCCCCCCGCCCCCGAAAATGTGGCACGCCGATTGAATAACTAGACATAAACTAGACCATTACACACTTGGGGATCATAATGTGAGATCACACCAGCAATTACGTAAAAAAATTGAAATAAAAAATGAATGATAAAAATTCTGACACCTGTGTGTTTGTGTGTGTGTGTGTGAGAGAGAGACGGAGAGGTAGATTTTATGCTCACGTGTACAAATCGTTTTAATTTTTTAGAATCTTTTTTTAAAGCAGATTGCAGCTAACATCACGTGTATGGACTAGAAACTAACTTAACTACAGCCTATAAAGCAACCCCCCTCTACCCCCTTAATCTTTTAATAGTTAAAAAAAAATGAATTACTTCATAACCCTTGCAGATTTTAAAGGGGTGATATTGAAGTTTTTAACCTATGGTACCGAAATGTGACGTGAGTTACTCGTCTGCTTGGCCGTTTGGCTAAGATCAAAGTGTAGTATCTGTTCTGATGGATACTGCACCCCATAGACTTGTATTGTCTTGGCCTTCGGGGCTTGATTTACGCCGGTCTATAGGTCTGTCCTGTG
>OY744532.1:74935846-74973346 GCA_963556195.1 Sepiola atlantica | reverse complement strand
CTCGTACAATTTATTGAAAAAAATCAGGTTGAGTTACGCCATTCAAAAAAATCAACAACTGATACCACCCTTTTTAGGGTGGGAGGGGGGCATGGCTATGTTGTTATTATTTGAAATCTTAAAACAAGTTTAGACAGGGACGCGTGAGAAAATTAGTGTTTTTCTTTGGTTGAAGAGCACAAATGAATCATAATACTTTACTTTGTTCGATGAGTTTTAATTTCAAAACAAACGAACTACTTTCTATACCTTTTTAATTTTAGTTTGTTTGCACATTTTAAAACTTAAGGTAGAAAACTCCTATTATATTCTTCAATTTAAAATGAGTTATCCCCCTTGCTGATTTTTATTTTTAGATGAGTATCTCAAAATATTTTATGTTAGCAGTCGTCTGAGCCGGAGTAAGTAATTTTTGAAAAAAAAAACAACGTTACTATAGTGTTAATAACACGTATAGCAATACAACAAATGAAAAGTTTTTTTGTCAGCTTAAATGCTATTTGGGTCTGACTTTGAAAATCCGACAAGTTACTATCATGTTAGATATCCCCCTTCCCCTTATTTACTTATCTCCTCACGAGGCAAAGTTAGACAAAAGGTCCATAGAGAAAATTCAGCTCTCTAAAAAAGAATCACTCTGGATTGGGATAAAATTATAGAAAAATAAAAATTGCCTCAGTCTAGATGGATATCTTCTCCTCCTGACAGAGGATAGAATAGATTCTCATAATGTACATTGAGAGAATGTTTTTTTAAATTAATTTCAATTGCATTTTGGTACTGATCAAATCAAGAATATGAATTGCGTTTTTGTATCTTGTGTATACGATTAAGCCAATTTAATTTTTTAATTGCATATCTTGGTGCTTTTAAATTAAACTTTAATTCTTTACAAAAATTAAAACAAGTTTAGATGGACGCGTGAGAAAATAAGTGTTTTCCTTTGGTTGAAAAGTACAAATAAACCATAATACTTGACTTTGTCTTCAATGATATCTCAAGATAAGATAAAAAAATATTGCATTTTTTTTATCTCTGTATAAAATTAAACTAAATAATTTGACTTAGTTTTAATTGGTTTTAGTTAATTAAATTCAATGAAATATAATAAATTTGTCCAGATGAGATTCGTCTTGTCGGGCTGTTTTCCTGGTTTCATCTTGTTGGGACCACCTTCCCGTGTTTCACCTTGTCAGGAATACTATTTCAAACTTTAATGTGACATCGACGGGCAAAGTTCCTCATAGAGATGCATCTAATAAACAGGAGGACACCACGTTATCATCTGAACAGGCCTTTATATGCAACATCTACTGCCGTGTACACCTCTCAGATTAGACTTTGTAACCACATGAGACACTCCATGAGTATTACGAGACTGCAATGCCTACAAAGATCTGATGGGAAGTTAATTAGTCATTTGCAGTTGTTTCTTTCACAGGAAGACTTTCAAATATTAATTTTTTTTTTTTTTTTTTTTTTTTTTTTTTTTTTGAGTTCACTGGCCTCTGGGAGTAACATATGGACAAGACCAGACAAAATTGTTCCGGAGATAATTGTTCAATTTATGACGTCACGTTTCTCATGTAATTATCATAAACAATTATGATTCACATAAAATGAAGGCATTTCAAATCTAATCAGTATTGAAATAAATTCATTTAAATTACAATTTCATACAATACTTAGCAGATCTTTTCTATATTGGCTTTTTCTGGTAAAAATCAGTTCAGGTCTCAGGTGGTCATCCTCTCAGATAGTACCTCTATCATTCTACTAAATTGGGAGAGGTAGATTTTTAACAAGATTACAGTTTAGAGTACTTTCCGACACTGATCTGATAAGGATAAGTAATGTTTAGGTGCTAAAAAGGTGACTGGTTCATCGAGGTGGGCAGAGTGATATTTTTCTGGAAGGGACAGGAAGTAACCAGGACTTCCTGTTTTCCAAAACACTTAGAACGTTCAAGAATATTTTAACGGATCGTCTATATTCTGCAGGTTTAAAAGAGGATACACAGGTCAGGGAGCTTGGTCTGAGGATAGAAGTTGTTGATGAGCCGGGTCCAAGATACTAGCGAACATACCTCCACACTATCACCCGGGCTAGTATTACATAGAAACACATCTGTCGTGCAACTTTATAAAACAGTGATTCGATGATTTAATTTTTTTTTTTAATACCAACAAGTCATCACTTATGAAGGCTAAAAGCCACTCAAAGATAACAAGGGTTAATGAGATGGATGGATTGTCAGTTGAATGATGATGAATATTATGAGAGGATTGAAAATGATGAATGGAATGGGCAAAGTTTGATTACTTAAGTTTTACAAGTGTTTGTTGACATTGGATTTGAAGACGACTATGTTGTAGTCTGCAGGGAAGCAATTCTGTGGTATATGTTCCACAGACGGGAAGTGCATACTTTGTAGGTTTTGTTTCATCGTCACTTTAAGTTTTCCTTGTTTGCTGAACTAGACCAATGTAAAAGATACAACGTTGGGGTTTGATGATGACGATTCATCGGTCGGGGTTGACCAATGGGGAGAGTTGGGGGGGGGGGGTCTCACTGATGTTTATCGTCTGTCACCTGAGGTGCTTTCACTCGTGGGGATCACATTTTATCTTTAGATCCGTCATCTGAGAAGCTTTGCCCATCAGTCTATCATGCTTTAATTTTGAATAGCATTTTCTTTGGTCTGTCACGCTTTAATTTTGAATAGCATTTTCTTTGGTCTGTCACGCTTTAATTTTGAATAGCATTTTCTTTGGTCTGTCACGCTTTAATTTTGAATAGCATTTTCTTTGGTCTGTCACGATTTAATTTTGAATAGCATTTTCTTTGGTCTGTCATGCTTCAATTAAAAAAAATATTGCCATCACTAAATGTACAAATTGATTGAACGCCTTAAGAATATCCGTTCTTGTTGAAACTGATCCTGACTGTCACAAGTTGCTGGGTTAAATAAAAACGACCATGTGTCAAAAATTTCTCCCATAGAGAAGCCAATCAAATCCAATATTCTGGTTCTGGGGTATTTGCTATTTGTAGCACAGGCTCCCCTCAATCAACAGATCCCGATTGCACCAAAAGTGGGAAGATCGGGATTAATTTCTGATGCCCATTGTGTGAGGGAATACTGTCGGACTTGTTTCACATTTTTACACCCACCTCAGTTGTAGCATAACATTAGAGTCTACATTTTAAAGTAGTTTTTTTTGTTCTCTGTTACATTGTCTGAGGCCAGTAAATACTAACAAAGAGACCATTATTGACCAAATTATTTTTTATGAATGAATACATATTATCCAGACATGTTTCATGTTCACTAACGATCATCAGTGTGGTTTATATAACTGTATTGCTGCTTGAACGATTCAAACCCTGGACCTGAGTCATTGTTAGTTAACTCCTTATCCATTCGGCAATTGTGGCAATCATATTAGATGTGAGAGAAATAAACCCCATTATTTTATTTTACAAATATACTAAGTCTCAGAAGGCGCACAGTAATGAATTATTACCATTTTTATAATGTTCTGTGATTTTCAAGTTATAAATAAAAGTGATGGTAATAGATGGTAGATTTTTCACAAATACCAATCTAGCATTGAAAGTAGGCAACATTTTTATCTCAAAAATAAAATGTATTCACATTCAAATAATCAACTATTTACATCATCCATTTCTTCTCGGATATTGTTTATAGTTATGTTTATTTTTGGGGTGTGATTGAAGAGAAACATAAAAATGTATTGCCCCATGCAGGGATTGAACTCACAGCCTTCAAATTTTGAGACTTTAGTGTTTAATACATCCTTGTTTCCATATCCCCCCCTTCTCACCATCTAAAACATTCAATGTACAAACAAGCAAGCAAAATTATCAGTTTTACTTTTAGTATTATATATGCATATAAGACTGTTTTCATTATCTATTTATCAACCTACATCACAGTACAAACTGGTAGCAATAAAAATGCTAAACTAATAAATGCTTTAATTTTATCGGCCTTTTTAAGAATCAAATCCCACAGCCGAAAGGAGGAGGAGGAGGAGGAGGAGAACCTTGGTTTAGTTTGTTTCGATCCTTTTTGGGTTATTTAAATGCTGAAATAAAATTCACCGATTGTAAACGATTCATTTAATTTTCTTTTCAATTTGAATCATAATTTTTTTTTATGCACAGAACATTTTCACTATTAATACAATATCATTACACAGATCAAATTCTCTTAAATATTTCATCCGACAGTTCCCAAAAATGCAATCTTAATTCTCTTTTGTTACCATTATTTCTGAAATCATCGAATTCCATCTTAAAATCTTCTACATTATTGCTCCTCTTAATCTGGTCTGACAACTTGTTCCAAAATTATATTACTCTATTAGCTAAAAAACAAAAATCAATTGTTGGTGCTTTCACAGATTAGGACCCATGCTTACTTTGACCCCGTCGTTAGGGTTAGGGTCAAAGTTAGTGTGGGTCCTAATCTGTGAAAGTACCCAATTGGTTAATTGATCTAGCTATTTTTTTTTTATTCATAGATAGGCAAAAGGTTGATTCATACCTAAGTGGTTAACGACGCGGACTGAGCACCTAGGTGTGCCGGGTTCGAATCCAGGTCGTTCCACAGAAATATTTCCATCAAAACCCACACTGGATTCAACTTAGCTAATTCCATAGTCCATGGCGTCGAAAGGAGAATGCTAATCAAACTACTTTTTTGTTGGTTTCTTAATATACAAATTTATCTTTTTATTGTCAAAACAATTTTATAAGAGGGGCGAAGACAAGGATGGTGAATCTCCCCTGGGGGAGGGTGATTACATCAAGTTAGAGGCCAGTCTATCCTACTATTTCGCTCTTAGCTAGTGAGAAGAGTAATGGATTACTACCTTAGTAGCGAAAGTGACTTTTTTTACAGCCACTTTCACTTCCAAACTTATGACACCTCTATTCCCAAATATTTCGCCGCTAGTAAAAATTATTATCCATTGCATTTTGATTTTAAAGAGGACGGTCTTGTCTTCAAGGGCGTGTGAATTGAACATTTGTAGAAAGAATCCAATTAAAAAAAAATGTGAGACGAGATGACAAATCACTACCACCCACCATCACCCCAAAACAAAATTCGTGGTATCAGTGGAACTCATCTTTTTTTCTTCTTCCTTAAAAGATTACCACTTAATAACACAAAGATTTTTTTTTTATTTTGGATATTTTTCATAACATTTTACTTTTCTTTTTTTTAAAATTATTATTATTATTATTTATTTATTTATTTGCGAAGGCAAGGCGGACAATTTGCAGACTCCACCTAAAATGTCTTTCTTTCTGATACCACAACCCTGCCCAAACGTCCACCCATCTAAGTACTGGCCAGGCTCAGCATTGCTTAAATTCGGTGAGCTGATATGGACCAGCGTTTTAACGTGCAATAGTTGTAAGCCAATAGTCTGATTCTATAATAGTGGAAATTACTATTCTTGATCAAAAGAAAGAAGAAAAAAAATCTGCAGACTCTATTTTTAGATTCTCACTTCCTAGCAGATGAGCAGACAGCCACTATTTTTGTTTTGTTTTACAATGGTGAGATGCATTACACTCGTTTTAAACATACACCATAAGAAGCCACTAATTTGTTTGCGTGAATATACACATGACATTTCCATAATTAAGTTCTATTTTGTTTGATATTAGATATATACAAAAAAAAAACTCTTAACAGCAAGTGAAGTATTTTTTTCAATAAATTTCTTTTAAAAACATATGCAGGTGTTATATAACGGCTCTTCTTTGGGTGAAGTTGTTCTTTTGATGCTGCTGATGATGATGATGTTCTTTTGATGCTGATGATGATGATGTTCTTTTGATGCTGATGATGATGTTCTTTTGATGCTGCTGATGATGATGATGATGTTCTTTTGATGCTGATGATGATGATGTTCTTTTGATGCTGATGATGATGATTATATCACCTGGAACTTCTTGAAGATCAAGGAATGAAGAATTTTTCTTGACTGGAGCGACTTTTGGTTCTTCTATTGTTAATTGCAATTAATTAACACAAGATCATGATATCATCATATTTGGTTTAACGTCCGTTTTACATGCTGGCATGTTGGACAAGTTTAAGAAATTGACTTCCAAAGTAACCTATCTCTGCCAGGTCTTTATTTATCCCTCTTTCCCTCAAGTCCATTCTTATAACTTTCCCATGTTTTCTTTGGTCTTCTCCTGTGAACTGAACCTGTTACCGAGAACTCTCATCCATTCTTTCAACGTAACCATACCATCAAATTGTCTTGTTCTGCACACACCTCCCTATACTGTCAAGATTTAATTTTCCTCTGAGGTAATCAGTACTAAGCCTGTCTCAGACTAACATTACACATCTATAGTATCATTCTCATATCCTTTCTCTCCATGCAACGCATGTCCTCAACCCTCACTGGCCAGGTTTCACTTCCATACATAATCACACTGCATACACCTGCCTGATATACTCTTCCCTTGGTCGGCAGTGGTTACACTCTGTTAATTATAATACATTTTATTCTTTTATTCACTTTTTTAAACATCACCGACATTAGAGAGAAATAGAAAGTCGGCTAATTTATGTTGCTACCTTTTTGCACAAGTCTTCTTTTTTTTTTTTGTCTCATTCCTAACAGGTTGTCGAAAACCTCACTCAAATTCATCTATCATGTCACATGATTTATGTGTCCTATATTTCCACTTCTCTATTCCCACACATGTCAAATTTGACTTATTGAACTTTATCACATCTTCCTATGGTATATGTCCTTTAACGGCTTCAAGACAATTCAATATATTACACAGGTAATCGTAAACTGAAGCAAAATTAGCCAGAGCTGAATTTTATTTACTTAAAAAAGAGGTTGATTCCATTAAAAAGAACAAACTAATGTATAACGAACAGGATGACCCAACAGAATGTTTACACACTTTAACAGCTGATTTTGATCACTTAATTTTTATTTATTCTCAGACTTAAATAATGGTAGCAGCCAACATTGGACGAAAGAAATTTATCCCAAAGTGTTACTCGAAGTTGGAAAATGTACTTGAAAAATGAAGAGCAAAAACAGTTTAGGAGAGAGTTTCATGCAGATCCACCTACGCAAGTTACCAATTGTTGGAATTAGAGATAAGACTGAAGTAGATGGGACTGTTCTGAATGTCAGCAAGACATTAATGAGCCTTACAAAGCAAAAAAGTTATAAGGACATGTTGGGTGTGTTTTTCCGTAATACGTGAAATCCCAGATCATGTAACGACAGAACAATCAATCATTGGTTGATTTAACTACGTAGTCACAAATATAAACGGTATGATTCAGAAGTCCACTTCCTATTTTCCCCTTTTTTGGTCTAACTGCCACATTTATATACAGGATTTTCCAATAAAACCTATGCATGCTTTAAGAGCTGATAACTCATTAAATATGATTTAATTTCATACTTTAATAATTTTGAATAATGACGGCAACCAGATTGAGCTTTCAATAAAGGAAATGTTTCTCTAAAGTTCGACTTGAAGTTAGAAATGTGGCGGAAGAATGAAATGCCAGGGCAGCTTAGGAGAGAGTTTCAAACAGATCCAAATTACCAATTTACCATCACTCAAATTAATATAAGTTTGAAGCATATTGACCTGTTCTGAATGTCCGCAAGAAACATTTTGGAAAACAGCGAACATCGACGAGTTTCACAAAGCAAAAAAAAAAACTGATAGAAACTTTGGTGCTTCTTTAGAAACATGGCCGAGATTTAAAAGGTGGAGATAATTCAAACAACGAAATATGAAAAGGGCAGATAAGTCAAACTTTTTTGGGGGAGGGGTGGGGGATCAAATCTAACTCTAACTTTCAATTAAAACCGGTTTATTTATTTGATGTTTGATTTATTTCAATAAATCTATTTAATTTTAATGTATCCTCAGAAGTTTTATTTTTTGCATTTTAAATTTGATACCCCCCCACCCCCAAAAGAGTTTGGATTATCTGCCCCTTTCCTATTTCATTGTTTGTATTAACTCCCCCTTTCATATCGTCTCGACCATGTTTCTAAAGAAGCACCAAAATTTCTAGCATGAGTCGCATAGGCAAACATGTTTGAAACTCTCTACTAAACTGTCTTTTCAATTTGCTGTTTTGATACCTCATTGTAATACAGCTTCCTATTCCAGTAGCTTCTTTCCAAGAACTGCAGGCCGGTGGAACTCTGTTCCTGCTGACGGTTTTCTTCCTACCTATAGTCTTGGTCCTTTCAAGACTAAAGCCAAGAGACATCTTCTGTCTTTGCGATAATCATATTTCGTTCTTGTTAGCTTCTTACATCAAGTGGCTTCATGCCTTGTCTAGAGCGATTTCCATAAAAAAAAAAACTACATTTTCAAATTTTCAGTGGAACTTGAGTATAATGTGTACAGTGCTCAGGTACAATTCATCAAAAGTGTATGCATAATAAATAGGATAATGTACAGTTGTCAGGGAAATGAACAGTGTATGAGTCATGATATTCATGTGTGCATATGTATGGAAGAGGGGGGGACATCAGGTGTAGATTTGGCGAATATTAGAAAGTATGAAGGTTTTAAAGGATGAAGTGTCGCGGCAGTTCAACAACTGATGCAAGCAATTTGTTCCATGCTTCAGCAATTCTGAGCATGAAGAAATGTTTCTGAAAATCATGGAAACTGTTTTGTTTTCTGACTTTGTAGACATATCCACGTGTGTTAGACACATGGAGATCAAGAAAGTGCTCGGATTGTTGTTGGCAAGATATTTTTTTGTTTTGTTTTGTGAGAATGTTAAGTCTGACTGCCATCTTTATTTCAAACCATTTAAGTCTGAATATAAATATTCAGTTAGTAAGTTATCAGCTGTTAGATTGTAGAGACATTTTATTTAAACACTCTTCTATATAATAAAATAAACATACGTGTGTTTGGCTCACTTTAATAATCACATATGCAAATTTAATTTTTATGAGCAAAGAAGCTTAATCTCAATATCTGATAATAAAAAAGAAAGGAAATATTCTCTTATTATTAAAACAGAATGAAGGGAGAGAGAAAGTTTTATCTTATCGAAGGAGAAATAAAGGAAGTTTTGTTTTCATTTATTTACCGATTAGTTTTTTTCACTGATTTCAAGTAGTGAATTTTGCAAATTGCAAAGAGATAGCGAGCGGACAAAGCCTACTAGTCTATTATATAAATGGCAGTTGTATGTTTGTATATATGTATGTATGTATGTATGTATGTATGTATGTCCATCTAAAACTACAAAACAAACATCCACAATATTAGTGTTTTCTTGATCGGCGTTACCCCACATGAATAATATCTCAAATTTAGAAAAAAATTATTCATTTTTTTACCCTAAACTGGCGCAGATTTCGTCAGTCATTTCAAAGGGAAGTAACTCTGATTTTTTATCAATGAGTTAATTTCCTTCCTCGAGGAATCTATATAAGGAAGAGTTGTCCCTTTTTTGTTTCATTTTACTTCAGTTGAAGTTCTCAGAAATCAAGGGACCCCTTCTTGGGGCTAACATTCTATCTCTATTATAAGATACATAGATATTCGAATATTCCACTAGTTCTCCTTTACGTCCCAGACGTTGAATTCGTAAAGAAGTTCAGAACATTAATTTTCCCCTCCCCAGTTGACCAGTTAACAATGTTATAGGATATCTTCCTTGTGGTCTCTTGTGCTGTTACTTTAGGTAACATCATTTTGGGAAGGTACACCATTTCTCGTATAAGCCAGTGTGGGGTAGCCATACCGAGGGGATCTTATTTGTGCTTCAAATACTATGTTATTTTGAATATTTGGTCAGGGTTTACTTGTAGGAGGAAGTATCCTCATGCCAGGTTGTTCTGACAAACCCTTATACAGAAAGACCTTAGATACTTGAGGACAGTGTCTAGTAGGCATTCAAGTTGTGTGTGTCTCTCCGGATTGGGCTGAGCGGAGAAGAAAGGGGGGGGGGGACGGGAGAGGGGCTGAGAAAGACAGATTTTGCCACGGGTAGCTCTGCTAATATAAACTGAGTATACAATAAATATTTATCAATATTTTTGCAATTACATAAAAAATAATAAAAATTCAAAACGTTTTGATTAATATAACTTGTTTATTATAAGTTAAGTCGATTTTTTTTCTTTTTATGCGTCCAAGCATTTCTGTAAGAAGCTTTGTCTGTCAGTTAGTCTGTCACCATTACGTTTGAAATCGCATTTTCAGATGTGTCCACTATAAAAGGCACTGCCTGCTAGTCTGTCACACTTAACATTTTCGTCATTAAACGCTCAGATTGAATGGATGCATCGTAAAAGAGAATTCGGAATGTTGTGATGTTGCATCAAGTGAATTACAGGAGATGCTATAAAAAATACGAACTTGTAAAATAAATGTTAACGAATCCACCCAGTCTGTCTGTTAATGTGATTCTTATAAAAAAAGGAAGGAAACAAACCAGAATGCAGTTTGTGAAAGATGATGTCAGCTTGTATGATAAAAAATTCTTTTTCTCTCTCGCATGAAGAATGGCAGTTAGGAAACAAAGTGACTGATTGGTTCATTCAAAATGTCTTGTAGTCAGCAGCCGACTAAACAACTATGAAGATGAAGAGGTTAGGGTCATTTTGCTCACATTTCACTTCTGCCTGTTAGATTTTATTTGATAGACTAATGTTTCTCTTTTATTTTTTCTAAATGGTACAAATAAGATTTACAATATATATATATATATATTATAAACTTCTCATTTATTTTATCTCTATATTAATACAATTATGTTCCCACTTGTGTGTCTGTAAGTGTTTCTCACCTCTACGTGAATTACACATTTTTCATGTACTATTAATTGATTGTTTATTGAAAGTAAAAAAAAAAATGTCATAGCGTAAAGTAAAAAAAATAGTATTTAAAAAAAAAAATTAATTACGAAAGTAAATCTACCAGAATTAATTTCTGTTTTTTCGTAAACAAGTCAGCAATTTTAATCTTCTGTTGAAAAAAAAAAGAAAGAAAAAGAATGTAACACTTCGAAATATGAAAGGAATTTGGAAGCATTTTAAACTGGCGAATAGAAAGTCATTTTTGGCTTTAAAATTCTTAGCAAATACTCATGTATGAAAAGATTGACAGTTTTGGAAACAAAAATGTAAGTAAAGACTCCGGGTTAACGCCATCTAGGTACAGCTAGTGTGTGTACATACACACACATACACACACACACACACACACACACACACACACACACACACACACACACACACACACACACACACATATATATATATATATATATATATATATATATATATATATATGTCAATGTTTGTGTATTATAGAAATAGATATGTTAACAGAATATTCAAATAAGTTTCAATAAAGGTTAAATTTTTCACAGAATCTAAAGACACCATTGAAATTTTCCTTCGATTCCATCTGGGGTCACTAGAGGCAATTATCGGTTAGGTCCATAAAATAACTGAAATATATTAGAACGTAAATAAACGAAAGTCATTTTTCTTAAATAGATTTTCTTCGTTTCATAAAACAAAAATTAAATTAAACCAAGAATATCTGAAAAATGTATTTAAAAAAAAAGAAAGGTTTAAACATTTAAATAATTATTTTTATCGGTATTAAGATTTAAAATGATTTTTAAAAAAAGAATTTGTTTTAATTTGTTAAAGCCATTTGCCGTTTTACAGAAACATTAAGAAACACAGCATCAAGAAGAATTTTTTTTCAGAACACCACTGCGCTGACAGTTAAAAAAATTTTTTTTTATTACTTGACCTCGTATTGGACATGTTATTTTAAACTTTTCTTTCAAGGCAAAAATTGTAAACCTGACGATAATTGAAATTATTAAGCCTTCTGACCAGCAATATATCTCCACACGGTCAACA
This sequence comes from Sepiola atlantica, assembly GCA_963556195.1. NCBI lineage: Eukaryota > Metazoa > Mollusca > Cephalopoda > Sepiida > Sepiolidae > Sepiola > Sepiola atlantica. The sequence continues at coordinate 74,961,386 of OY744532.1, read as the reverse complement.
CCGGGTGAATATCGCTAGTATCTATACATATAAGAAGTTAAGTCGACACTGGCTTAAAGTTATCCTCAATTCTGAGGCGCAGGTTCGAATTGTGTTTGGACTTCCTTTTCCTGCTTGTGGGGTTCCTATGTTCTAGCCCCATTCATTAAAATACAAATGTTATTTATTTTATTTTTTTACAAATACGTGTCCACTAAAAATCAGCTGTGTGTGGGTGTGCATAATATCTGAGTAAATCATTTTCTTCTGATTTTTTTGTTTGTTTGTTAATCTCTTTATTCATCAGATATTGGATTTGGTGCTTCTCCAGATTACGGCCCAAACTAAAATCGACTTGGCGTCGTTAGTGTCAGTTAGCTCAAGTTCTAATCTGAAGAAGTACCTTGGATTCTTTTAAAAATATTTTTTTTTAGATGCCAGTTTTTTATTTTTTATTTTTTTAGCGTGGGGTGGCTCCCTCTCGCCCGATGCGGTGATTTGGGAAAGAATGTGCTTTCTCATTGTTGGTTTCTGTTTTGCTAATTTGAAGCCTACAACCTCTGTATGTGTTGCAAAATATACACAGGCCTATTTTGATAGATGATCCTCCCACTGACTGAGAAAATAGTCAGTTAAAGATTTAAAAAAAGACCCTATCACGTAACACAAAACCGCCTTTTGGATTCTTTTCTTTTTTTCCTTTTTTTCCTTAATTTTTTTCCTTTTTAATTTTTTTCCTTTCTTTTTTTCCTTTTTAATTTTTTTCCTTTCTTTTTTTCCTTTTTTCTTTTTTCTCTTTTTTCCTTTTCTTTTCTCTTTTTTCCTTTTCTTTTCTCTTTTTCTTCCATTTTCTTTTCTTCCATTTTCTTTTTTTCTTTTCCTTGTCCTTTTCTTTTTCATTTCTTTCTTATTGTTAGAAATATGTAAATAAAATAAAATAGAATCCTACGTAGTTCTTTAGCAAGTAACTAAAAAAAATTTTTATACAAAGATAATTTTGACGCTCAAATGCAAGCAACATTCTGCAAATGATGGCAGACAAGCTAAAAATCTCTGAAAGTGTGAACTATTTTGAAAAATTATGTCTTTTAATGAATAATTAACTCGTACAAACAAAAATAAAAAAGAAGGAAAGTAAATCTTTTGAAAATTAATTGAAATTGCAATAAAAACGTTGACTTGAATATTCAATACTAATGGTATGCTTTAAGTTTTTCAGATTTGTCCCGTGCACACGTGGCATATGCACACGTGTTGTCTTTTGGTTACACAGCTTGTTTGAGCATGTAGGCTCAGAGTACACAGCTTGTGTGTGTAGTGCATTAATTTTTATGTACATAGTGTGTGTGTGTGTGCGTGTGTGTGTGATTACATGTTTTATGTTCATAAACTATTTTAGTTTAACTGTGTGTGTGTGTGTGCAGATATTATCTCATTGTGCAAACTGGGTCTGTACATGTGTGTGTGGCCCGAGTGTGAAAACTGTGCCTCTACGACATAAATGTTCAGAATACAATGAATGTAAGCATGTGTGAACACGTAGTCCAATTATGTGGTCTTAGTATCTGGACTGTACAGACATGCTCTTCAAGTATATTAACTTGGCCTGTATTGTGATACGTTTCTCATGAGGTGTTTAAGATTGAATTTTAGTACATGAAAAGATATGAAATAAAGTTAAAAACTAAACAAAGGACAACACTAATAATCTTTGATAATTATACACATGTGTGTATCACTATATATTTTGTATAGTTGTGTGCTGAAAATATCTTCAGTTTAATAATCTATTTATTCAAACTGAACTTGTAAACAAAATGTCTGATAGTTCTCTGAAGTTAAGAAACATTCTTGTATTGACTTATTTCGTTTCTTGATGAATTAGAGACTGAGTGACCGTTCGACAGAGTTAACCTTTAATCTCAAAATGTATGCCGCTACATAAGCCATGGATTGTCTTTGTTAATACTCCAACCATTGTTTTTTTGTTTTTTGTATACGAGTAGTACTTATTCCATTATACCTGTACCTTGTACGGCATTAACCCTGGATGGGTTGGGCTGGCTTCCTTCAAAGGATGAAGTTTTTAGGAGATAATAAATTCACAAGCGATCCCCAGTTGCATGTATATCTCAATCAGGGGAGATAACAACGTTAGTTTTGCAGATAGATGTCGCCGTTCTCCCATTTACAGCACCTGGCATTCCCAAGTGATTTATCCATCAGGTACTGACCCGACTCAGTGTCGCTTATCTTTGGTGATCTAATGAGAACCAGTGTATCAACGTGATGCCATATACCATTATGAATAATGATGAACAAAAGTAACGATTAAAATTAAATATATATTAGAGGTTATCAAATAGTGCCTGTTTGAAGTTCAGTTGGATCTGACGTAAGGTAATATTGCCTTCTTCCTTGAACCTTGATCTCTCAACAGAGTTGACCTTTAATCTTGAAATGTATCCAAAGACATAAACCATAGATTGTCTTTATAATCTAACCATTGAGTAGCAAGGGTGGATTTAGACAGCAGTAAAAGACAAAATCCTGTGTTTGCTACCAAAGCAAGAAGAGAGTGAAAAAATTAATTAATTTTTACAAACCTGAAAATCTATATGCTCTGGGCTTGTTTGTTTCATTAAAAAAAAACAAAAAACGAAACCTCAATTGCGCTCCTATTACCGATGCACGGTTTAAAAATGCCGAAATGCAAGAGAATACTTTTGGAACGATCAAAATTGTCGAATTTATCAAAGCTCAAGTTCTTAGTTCTTTTGTTTATTTTTATCAATTTTGTAAAATTTAATGTTAATATTAGTTTCATTACAAATATAAAATAAATTTTGTAAGTTTTAAAGAAAAGTGTCCTTTGCTCTGGATCGTTAATTCCATTCTATCACTTTTTTTTATGGGGTTGGGGGGCAATTCTGTGAAATTTTTTGAACATAAATTCATTCCAGAAGTAATATTTACTCCATTATGACTGAAAGAATGAAATTAAGGATTAAAAGTCATTTTATTTCCTTTAAAATGTATGTATAAATTATACATGCCTATCATTATAAAAATATGCTTATATCATGAGCCATTTTTTGAGATAGTCATCTTCCCATATTGTTATAAACAAAATATTGCATAATGAATCAAGAAATTTACATTTCAAAGATGATAACACTGATTTCAGATGAATATTGATTAAATGCTTCAAAAATTGTTTCCAAATAAAATGTATAGCTAATTATAGCATAGCATATCGGGTGACATTTACGGGATTGCTGAATTTTGTCATCACCTGTTCACTCTAAAAATCATTTTTTTAAATTTTTAATTTTTTTTTTTTATCGAAGATGGTGAAAATAAAGATCTGCACAAATAATTTCTATGAATTAAAAATGTTCTCAAATATATTGTTGCCACAAGAGAACGTTGCCAGGTAAAAGGTTGCATTTTATCAGATAGGGAGAGAATGTCTGTGCTGGCGGTTATCTGATGTGTAGCTTGATAGTTGGGACGGCATACCTCTCAATATAAGGTAGTGTTGTATTTTTCTTTCTGCTACCCTTGATGAATTAGGCTGAATTACCTCGAAACAGAGTTAGTCTTAAATCTTGAAATCTATCCAGACCAAGGCGATCCTTAATACGTATAAGTATTACCATGATCCAGACACATAAGACATTGGTTGTCTTTATCTACAATCTAACCATTGTTTTTCTAGTAGATAAGTAGTATTTACAGTTGTGACTTATAAACAGAGTAAGATTTAAGCCATTTTACTTTCTCTAAAAGGTATCTACATAACATTACATTTTTACCAAATGTGATGTTAAAATATATATAAGTTTTAGTGTTTTTTTTATGTGTAAGTTTGTAAAATTTGTGTAAAATCAAATTCTCATTAGTTCTTAGTCAATACAAATTTGATTTAAACGTTTTTACCCCGCCTAATAAAACCGGTATTGTCCGGGCCTTTGGGTCTGGATTTACGCCGGTCTATTGGGGGTTGCCGGTCCTGTGTAGTTCTAGGAGGTGCACCCTCCCAGGCTTTGCCTCCCCTCTTTGGGGAGGAGTAAGTTTATTGCTTGCTGTTTGAGGCGCCTCTACCGGGAATGCCGACAGGGCTGCCCAGGCAATTTTTAAATGGCCAGAGTGCTCACCTCTCGAGCGCTGGCTTATCTAATCCCACTTTCCCGACCTTGTGTCACATCTTACCTTGTGGGAGGTAGATAAATAACTTGATTTAAACGTTTTTATTTTTTTTACTATTTTCTAAGATTTAACTTTTATGACATTTTTTTTACAAAATAAAAAATACTTTTTCTTCTTAGGAGGTCCAAGAAGATAATTTCTATCTCCCCGTGTGTGGGTGTGTTTTTGGTTTTTGGCTAAAAATAATGAATTTCTTCACGTCACAAATAATAATAAAAAAAATACCCTTATGGGAAACATTAAAGAATGTAAATTATACGTGTTATAATTTTAATTTTATTTTAATATTTCGAACGAACCTTTATCAAAAAATGTATTATTTGATGTAAAAAAAAAAAAATGAGTCAATATGTAACGTTTATTAACAACTGGTCATTTTCAACTTTGTAAAATGTTAATTTCTTCAACTTAACGTACACGTCAGTCCGCATGAAATCCTTCTTCAGAATGGCAAAGAATAATCCTGATTAAATATTATCAGTTTATAACAGTAACGTGGATTGCGTTCATGCTGTTACAAGATGAACTAGAGTTCATGATTGGATGTTCTTATGACAGAGTTGGCGAAGGGAATGTGAAGTATCCTTAATAACCAGTCATAGTCATTAGATGTTATTCATTTGAAGATGGCAGTCAGCACATGGTGGACTTGGATGCTAAGTATGTATTCAATTAAGGTCTATAGGGGTCTGAGTAAGACCAAATTCATTGCGCCTTGAGTTGGACATTTTAACATTTCAGATGTCTAAGTCTAGCGTTTTGGCTTCAGAAAAGACAGCTCTGTTTTCATCATTTATCACTTTTTTTTTTTTAATGAATTTTTTAGATTTTATTCATTAAAAACAAAGAGAAAATGACAGCGTGGAAAACATGCTCATCCTCTTCAAAATCAAAACTCTATAAATAATATCTAGGATATATAAATTATTGCTAGAAGATTTATTAAACCGGGGTCGGCGTCAGACCTTTTAAAATTTCAAAAGCCGGGGTCGGCGTCAGACCTTTTAAAATTTCAAAAGCCGGGGTCGGCGTCAGACCTTTTAAAATTTCAAAAGCCGGGGTCGGCGTCAGACCTTTTAAAATTTCAAAAGCCGGGGTCGGCGTCAGACCTTTTAAAATTTCAAAAGCCGGGGTCGGCGTCAGACCTTTTAAAATTTCAAAAGCCGGGGTCGGCGTCAGACCTTTTAAAATTTCAAAAGCCGGCGTCGGCGTCAGACCTTTTAAAATTTCAAAAGCCGGCGTCGGCGTCAGACCTTTTAAAATTTCAAAAGCCGGGGTCGGCGTCAGACCTTTTAAAATTTCAAAAGCCGGGGTCGGCGTCAGACCGTTTAAAATTTCAAAAGCCTGAAAACATACACTAGGCGGTATGTTTAGTATTGCATGTTTTCAGTGCATGCGAGTAGCAGACTTGATGCAAGTGAGAGATGTTCGGCCAAGAGAACGGGGGTAATGCAGAAGAAATTGAAAATCTCTCTGATTTTGAGTTTGGCCACCCAGAATCTGATTTCTCTTTGATAAAAAATTAAGTGTCTCATTAAAAAGAGGTTCTCTTCTGTGGTGATGAACTAACTGAGTTTTGCCAGGAATAATGGCTGAGACCCCTTGGGGATTGGGTCTTTGATGTTCATAGATAAGGCTAGCCATTATCTGGGTGGCCGAATGGGGATGACTGAGAAAAAGATTCGGAATCTAAGATTTCCGGTCAAAAGTACATATATTCCAGCCTATGGGCAGAAGAGATAAGTTGGAACTGGCCCCCTGGGTGTGAGATAGTCAGTTTATTTTTCTGGGGGCTGGAGGTCAGTTGGATCTGTGTGCCTCTCAGAGAGAGATGTGCTCTTAGGCTCTAAACTATGAGACATGTTTTAATTTGGCCGCGCTGAAAATTTTCATTTTGCAAGTCTGTTGTTCAAAGGAAGAAACGAATACCATTGTCACCTCCAACAAATAAATCTGTTACTTATTTTAAACTGGAGTTGTGGTTTTATTTGGAGGGAGAATTCGTTTGCACTGAGCCCATCCAATTGACACTAACTGATGTCGGAATTGAACAACTTTGGACCGACACAACGCGATAATGGTCACGGCCTGTGCAGTGAATGCACACAGACACGTTCAGACTCCTTTTTTATTCTTCTCTTTTTAAATGTAAAAACTAAATTTCTTTTTTATGTCAAAAAATAAGAAAAACTATTTAAAAAAAATAACTTTTGTTAATTTCTAGCAACAAAATCGCAGACAGTAATTTATTCATTTTGAAAGAATTAAAATAAAAAATCAAATGATCATTTATTATTGAAAATTACATAAGAAACATCCCATTTAAGATTCGTGATTCCATCCTCACAGAAAATTGGTTCTCCTTTTTATCTTGACCCACTTCGAAAAAATCCTTTTGAAAGTTTCCTTTTCATAAACGAAAAAAATCTTAATAGCCTGCACACTTGTTACAGCATAAGACTGTCTTTATTTTCTGATGCGAAATGTAGACTCTAAATTTGTCATTGATACGCCTTGCCCTTATATAAATGACTTTGCTTTATCTTATATATATTAGGCAGAACGATTTTTGTTTGACCTTTAAAGTGTGGTTACTTAGGAATCTAAACTGACATGGATCATAAGGTTTAGTTTCCCATCCCCTCTTGTCTGAAATCTTGCCACAAATCATCAAATTATCTTCAGTGACCATTTTATTAAAGGGGAATAGGATGTTAATAGTTGATTGTCATAAAGTGAGACACTTTTGTGACTTCCTTTTTTGTTTTGAAGAGGGTGACAGCCCTTGAAGATGAGTTTTATTTTAGTTACAGAAGGCTTGTCAACATATAATTTTTTTGTATGTTATTCAAGTCCTACTGATAATACTATACTAACACTACATCGGCAATGGCATATGTTCTCAATACCCTCTCAGTCTTTTTCACTCGTTCTTTTTTACACTGTTTTTTCTTCTACTGGTTTCTAAACACTAATGTTTTGTTTTTCAATCGAACGTATTTACGAATGTCTGTCTTAGTGTCTCATTTGAATCTATATCTTATATTCTATTCCTATACCACTATTCTCACTGCTGCTTTAGTATTATTAGACTTGACTAAGGTTCAGGAGAGATGGAATAAATTATAGGTTATCTCTAAATTTAGAACATAAAATATATGTAAGACCATGTGCCGCCCACCCCTTGATGATCGTCGACCCCAACGCTTGTGTGCTATGATTTTTTCTCCTTCATCTTCTGACCGTGTCATCTGATGATTGTCGAGGGCGCATGCACTGGTTTACAAACACAACACACACTCACAAGAGAATACAAACTCTGATACATTGTGTATAAATCAATTGTGCTCTGGGTGTGTGTGATACCGTCGCAGAAAAGGACCCCCAAATGCTAGCTTCCACATCTTAGTTAAGTTCCAGACTATCAGATAAGATATAACTGAGATAATTCGTCTGTCGAGGCCACTATTGTCGTTACTCAAAGTTGTCAGCCTATCTTACAATCTGCTAAATCTCTGCCGAACTCTGACTGCCTCCTGAACTCTCTCGGGGGACCTTCCCAAGCTGCCTCAAACAACTCTGACTACTAAATATATTAACTTACAATCCTATGTCCGGTCTTTTGTCTTAGCCCCCCCCCCCCCTTGTGACCAGCAGCCACTCTCAGCTGTCCACCTGGAAATTGACTACCAACTGTGAGGCTTCCTTCTGTCTCGAGAGTTCAAAAGATCCCCCCCCCCCCCCATCATCTTTTTACTCATCTCATTTCCAAAAACTTTTGCTTTTCTGGTGAATCATTTCCTCATATTCTCCGAGGTCTTGGCTCTGGGGGTGGAGAAACAGTTCATAGTATCACATATAAAGCAAGCATTTATTACTGAAAATCGGATTTTTATTTATTTATATAAAGGCCATAATAACCTATGATCTTGTACTGTTCTCACAGCTGTTAAAAATGCTGTTTTTTTTGGGGGGAAAATCCAACATGTCGACTGAGTGAGATGTTCAGCGAAAATTACCAATTTTATAATAAACATTAAACCACTCAGAACATCTAAAGTTCTCAAAGCAAACCTGGGCAAAATAGTTTTTTTATGACACGATTGTTTTAAAATCACATCAAGAAAAAAGAATGGAAACTCACATGGAAAACACAATGATGTTATGATTTTTTTCGACTAATCAACTACTTTCTTGGTATTTTGGGTCCATGAATTCAATATTAGATAGCTTTGTTTTCCACGTGGAATTAATCTCTGGGACATAATCTTTAGATTGGCTGTGAGAGATATGCTTATTTATTGCTTCCCCACGAGGGCAGTTAGACACAAGGTCGGTTATTAATGTGGGGAAATCTAGCTCCTCTAAAAGAGGCACTCTTGATTGGGACAAGAATAAAAATTGCCTCAGTCTAAAACGAGTTATCCTTCACTGACCGAGGACAAAAAAGTTGAAGTGTAGTATCAGAATAAATACTACACTTTGCTCCTAGCCAAAAGGCCAAGATTGAAATATGAAACTTTTGAAAAATTTGCCTTATTTTTTACCATTTTACAGCCTGAAAAATAATTATTTTCAGCTAATTGCACCAACCAATTTTATTTCTGCATGGAAGAACATATTGTTCTCTTTCAGAATATACTTACAGAATATACTTACTTTTATGGGATTACCAATCATTTACCAGGTAATGGGTTAAATATATCTTTTTTTAAATTCAATTAAAAAAAAAATTTGCCTATTTTTTTATTTTTTTACCCCTGGCATTTTTTTTTCTGCTTCAAACTCTCGATTTTATATCTGGAATAGTTTGATTATAATTTTCTGGTGGAACTGGTTAATTATTGGGGGAAATCTTTGTTTAGAACGAGAAAAATGCAAAACATTTTTTTTTCACATTTTAGCCATAAAAAAGTCAATTTTTCTTTTAAATCACAGAACATGTTTGTTTTCAGAATATACATACTTTCATACGGTTTTCATTTTTTTCATTTCACTATGTTATTGGCACGGATATATTTTATTTTGCATCATTTTTTTTTTCTGAAAATACTTATTAACTGGCTAAGAAAACTGTTTAAATGGAGACATTTTCCCTTACTTACCAAAACAGATTACAGGGAAGTTATCATGCACAATTTATCGAATTCTCTCCCTTGAATTAAAAAATAAATATATATTAATTAAAATATGTAACTTCAAGTGTGTGTTTAATTACACATTGTTCTTTACTATTAATTGATTAGCATCAAGTACTAAAACAAAGTTTTAAAAAAAATCCTATTTCACAAACTAATCTGATTATGAAATTAAAATCAACAAAATGAATTTCTGTTTCTTCGTAAACAAGTCGGACACTTTTTCTTTTACTCCCGGGCAACTTTATCTGCAATGAATCATTTTTGCAATGGTCATTTTGCTTCCGTATCAAAATAGCCCAAAAGCTCGATATACAGTAGAATAGGCAAACCAAAGTAAATATTCAATTGACTTAAATTCCATTGAAATCTTTTTGTATGGATGCCAATAAGGCAGTCTAATGAAAGCAAATTTAACAATAGAATTAGATAAAAGCTTTAATTGGTTTGAACTTGATGATGATTTCTATTTAGAAATAAATTAAAAGATTTTGATTGCTGAGGAAAATAGAAAAACAAAGCGTGTGTGGTCTCCCTGCAATCACTACTACTTAACTGTGAAAAAAGGTCATGTGACACACCATTCTAAACAGTGTGTTCAATCATAAGCATAACTCAAATAATGTAAAGGGGGATAATTGATATTTTTAATTGAAAGAATATAATAGGAGTTGTCTGCCTTAAAACTAAAATTTTATTTTTTTTCTGTGGAAATTTAAAAATGTGCAAACAAATTAAAAACAAAAATGACTTTACTTCATCCTGGGCAACACCGCGTAGGTACAGCTAGTGAATAATATAAACATTGATCACAACTTTTTTGGGCAAAAGTTAATGAATGGATTTGCGAGAGAATGAATTGTCGCCTGGAAGGCAGACTAGAGTTTTCTTGGGTTCACCAGTATATGGTTCATGTAAATAGTTATTAGGTCAAATTTGGGTGGATCTTGAGCAAAAACAGTTGATCTAAGAGCCAAACTAACAGCAGATTTGGAATCGGCACCATCTAACCGATGTCCTTATTGATATCAGAAGTTATTGAACATTTTTTTAAAACTCCTCATTCGGAAGTTTGGTAAACTACGCTAAGAACCTAGAATAGCCTGGAAATGCGGAATTATTTTATGTTAAATTTATATGCGAAACTGATCTCCCACACTAAATTTTAAAATACTCCCCCCCCCCTCAATTTTTTCAGCTCAAAAAAAGTAGAATCGCTTTTAATCTTGGCTATAAAATTAAAGAAAGGTTGAGAAACCCGACATAGACGGGTACTTCAGCTAATTGTTCTATAACTTCATACAACATGTGAAAAACTACTGAACTCATTTTAAGAAAATCTAATGACAAATAAACAAACAGACAATGACGAAAACATGGGTCCATTTTGATTAACGTCGGGTACCGAAAACGTTGTTTATAGCAAGGAAGTAACACTTGCATTTTAAAAATTTTTTGAACCCAGTCTTGATGAATAGATTAATTTGTTGAAATGTAATGGACTCACGTTTTAGAAATATATATTAGGATCTTTATTGTAGAATTTTGTTCAGAAGGTAAATCTGGTTATGCAAATTGAATAACATGAGCAATAGTGTTGGTTGTTCAGAAGACAATCATTGGTCAATCATGCTTTGTATTGGTGAGATTACGGATGCCTTACACGCTCAGCATCTCAGGTCGTTCGACTATTGTACAGCATACCACCTCTTGCATCAATTCCATAATGTGTCTGGTACTAGGAAGCGTGGTAGACTAAAGAAGACATGGCTCTGATGCGCAAGAAGTAATATGACTGTATGTAACCTGGCTGACGTCCCAACCCTTTAAACTGGACTACATGGAGACAGGAGCAAGCGTGGGACATTGTCTGGTGTTTCCCACTTCGCCCGGAGTCTGGGATATTCGCAGCACTCTAAATATTAAAACCAAATAAAGAAGCTATGTAGCAGATGTAGGGAGTCGGGCAAAAAATATTGACTGCTGAATCCAAAGATATTTAAAACAAAACCAAAAAACAAACCTACTCTGACAACTACAAACATTGCTGACTCTGCACCTATTAAGTTGCTGAAAGAAGTCTGTCTCCTGACTCTAAGTATGACCTTAAACTACATCCAGCGGTGAGGCTCCAATTTGGAAGTGTAAAGTCACCCCTTAGGTCCATTCAGACCTGAAGTGCGTCTCATCTATGGCTTGAATAAAATCACTTATAGACTATTTTATGAAATATACACCTACAAGATTAATTAATCTATGAACTATTCATATAAAAAAACATAAGGTGTTGTTTCGGCATAAAATGACCTACAGAAGTTAATATGCTGTAATATCCAACTATCAAACAACCGGAGAGTCGGTTGGAAAAAAAAAATCTAACTCCCGACTCTACTCTGTAGTACATCATGCCCATCTTTATTTTTGATCGGACATTACCGAACCCAGCCAATTCTATTAATAGTGAAGCCAAAAGTCTTGAAGGCTCAACTCTGATAACCAGTCTCCATTATTCACATGGATTAGTCCAAATTGCTGCACGGGTTTGGTAACTGTTGTGGCGTAATTCATCCGGATGTAACTAGTTCAGGATTTTAAAAAATAAATAGCTTGGCAACTGATAAAGATAAATAAGATACTCAGCGATGGGTTGTCTAATTATTTTAAATTTTATTTTTTATTTAGTCAGTGTGATGGTTAAAAAAATTATTTTAAATTTTATTTTTTATTTAGTCAGTGTGATGGTTAAAAAAATTATTTTAATTTTATTTTTTATTTAGTCAGTGTGATGGTTAAAAAAATTATTTTAATTTTATTTTTTATTTAGTCAGTGTGATAGTTAAAAAAATTATTTTAAATTTTATTTTTTATTTAGTCAGTGTGATGGTTAAAAAAATTATTTAAAATTTTATTTTTTATTTAGTCAGTGTGATGGTTAAAAAAATTATTTTAAATTTTATTTTTTATTTAGTCAGTGTGATGATTAAAAAAATTATTTTAAATTTTATTTTTTATTTAGTCAGTGTGATGGTTAAAAAAATTATTTTAAATTTTATTTTTTATTTAGTCAGTGTGATGGTTAAAAAAATTATTTTAAATTTTATTTTTTATTTAGTCAGTGTGATGGTTAAAAAAATTATTTTAATTTTATTTTTTATTTAGTCAGTGTGATGGTTAAAAAAATTATTTTAATTTTATTTTTTATTTAGTCAGTGTGATAGTTAAAAAAATTATTTAAAATTTTATTTTTTATTTAGTCAGTGTGATGGTTAAAAAAATTATTTAAAATTTTATTTTTTATTTAGTCAGTCTGATGGTTTAAAAAATTATTTAAAATTTTATTTTTTATTTAGTCAGTGTGATGATTAAAAAAATTATTTTAAATTTTATTTTTTATTTAGTCAGTGTGATGGTTAAAAAAATTATTTTAATTTTATTTTTTATTTAGTCAGTGTGATGGTTAAAAAAATTATTTTAATTTTATTTTTTATTTAGTCAGTGTGATAGTTAAAAAAATTATTTTAAATTTTATTTTTTATTTAGTCAGTGTGATGGTTAAAAAAATTATTTTAATTTTATTTTTTATTTAGTCAGTGTGATGGTTAAAAAAATTATTTTAAATTTTATTTTTTATTTAGTCAGTGTGATGATTAAAAAAATTATTTTAAATTTTATTTTTTATTTAGTCAGTGTGATGGTTAAAAAAATTATTTTAAATTTTATTTTTTATTTAGTCAGTGTGATGGTTAAAAAAATTATTTTAAATTTTATTTTTTATTTAGTCAGTGTGATGGTTAAAAAAATTATTTTAATTTTATTTTTTATTTAGTCAGTGTGATGGTTAAAAAAATTATTTTAATTTTATTTTTTATTTAGTCAGTGTGATAGTTAAAAAAATTATTTTAAATTTTATTTTTTATTTAGTCAGTGTGATGGTTAAAAAAATTATTTTAAATTTTATTTTTTATTTAGTCAGTGTGATGGTTAAAAAAATTATTTTAAATTTTATTTTTTATTTAGTCAGTGTGATGATTAAAAAAATTATTTTAAATTTTATTTTTTATTTAGTCAGTGTGATGGTTAAAAAAATTATTTTAAATTTTATTTTTTATTTAGTCAGTGTGATGGTTAAAAAAATTATTTAAAAAAAATTAATTTTTTTTTTTTTAGATAAGCTATTTTAATGTTTTAAACAGGTGATAAGTCTGTTAAAAAACCTTTGACACCCTATCGCAAAAATGAGTCGTCCGGAAAAGTCTGCCTCCATAGTCAATGTTAATAACCTGGATTTCCACTTCTGGTTTCAAGGAATGGATGAATATTTTCTGAATATTCTTTAGATATAGAACCTTCTAAACTATGGGGTTGCTATTTTTTCCCCAATTTATCTAATCATTGACCCATAAAACCATTAGTTTGACAATGAATATAGAATTGTAATTGTATTAAACTGATTAACTTAATCTCTGTTTGATTTTTTTTTTTACCTATTTAATAGGCAATTGTAGTTTATTCCTACAAATATTTTTTTATTTATAAAGATAAAAATGATTTACAAATATTTTCTGAATGTTTTTATTAAGTGATATAACATCCTAAAATAGTTGGTATTTTCTAGAAATTGTATTTTGTGTGAATAAACCAACCAACCAACCTACCTACCATATATATTGTCAGTGAATTGATGAAAGAATGATATATTTTACCGGCAGGGCTACCCGGCGTTACCTAGGGTTCTGGACAAGAAAGTAGTTTAAAAAATTTTTTTTTTAACATGGTTCACCCCAAACAAGGCAGGCCGCCACTGTAGACGTAGGGGGCTACTGAGAAAAAAGAAAAGGGGAGAAGGTTGGGGGGGTCAGCCTAAATTGGGATCTGCGCAGCGAGATGTTTGTTTACAGTTAGAAAATAAAGTGTGTGTAAGACGTCCTCGGTCACTTTTCTTTTTGAACACACCCCTCCCCCTCTCTCTCTTCTCCCACCCACCCCCTCTCTCTCTTTCATGTTCAAACTTTGGCAACTGGTTCAATAGAAAATAAATATAATGTAATCAACAGCTAACTGTCAGACTTAATTCTATTTTTGTTTTTTCAAAGAATCAGGAAGAATAAAAGTATTCCCCCCCCCACCCATACACTAAATTGATTTCTCGTGATCTTAAGCGACTATTAATGTATTATGTTACCATAACCAGCTCTAATACTCTGGATGCACTTTTAAAATATATATTTTACCTTCACAGTCGGTTAAGGGCTCAAATGTATGAATCAATGTACGATGTACCAACGTTGCCCCAACGATTCACGGGTAGTTTAGTACTAATTGTGTGGTTTTCGTATCAACCTTTGACTCCATTGATACTAATTTCTTTATTAGGTTGTTGAATGTTAATGTCTTCTGATTAGAATATCAGTATTTCTGTCTTAATTATTATTTTCTCTCGTCTGTTTGACTTTTTCTTTTATTCCTAAGTTCTTTTCAATATTTTCTTATTTTTTTTAACAGCTGTGAATCTCATGAGGTATAAAAAGTTGTGCATAATTTGGGGTTATAAGTGCCTCTTGTTTATGTTGTTGTTTCTTTTTCTTTTTCTTAGGTTTATTACTTACTGCTAGCAGATCTACCCGGTGTTGCCTGGTTCGAGAGATAACCGTAATAATTTAAGACATCAACATTTTTACTTATAGTCTATATAAGCAACAGTGGAAGTGATGTGTAACTCGTGTTTTATATTTATTTTTTTATTTTTGTTGTCAAATTGGACCATAAAGTATCTGTTAATTATTAATATATACATATATACAGGGTGGGCAAAAATAAGGGTCCTATTTTTAAAAATTCATAACTTTTTTATTTATTGATTTAAAAAAATTTTTTTTTTAGAATAAGTAAAGGACCCCTTTCGAAGCAAGCATGAGCCGTATTAGCCCTAAGGAACGTACCCTCATTTAGAAAACATTATTTTTGCTTAAAAAACTCAAAACAGTGTAAAAAACAATACTTTAGTTTTTGTAAGTTTTAAGAAGTGTTTTTCGGCTAAAATTTGTTTTGTTTATTTCAAAAAATCTCGGAAGGGTCAGTCTACACACATAAAGTTTGGTGAGTTTAACTTTTATTTTGTGGAAGTTATTCAAATTCAAGTTATTCAAATTTAAAGATAGGACCCTTATTTTGGCCCACCCTGTATATATATGTTGACTCGTGTTCCGCGGTTTGAGTCCGATGACTGGTATGAATAATCTTCTCTACACTGACCATTCCCAACAGGATGAAACGTATGCGTATGTAGATCAAAACAAATATTTATAATTATTTGTCGCCCCCAAATCTAGGCTGGGCTCTGTAGTGAGTAGTATTAACAGCCGTTATTGTGGTTTCAATGCATGTTCCTTTCAGTAGCCGAACACTTGACAACGGCTGCTTTTAAAATAGGTTTAATCTCTCGCTGATTTACCGGATTGTTGATAACAGCTGTGTGGGCTGAGAGATCAGAATTTGAGTTTGAAACATGACTCGTATTCCGGGGTTCAAGCCCGGCGACTGGTGTGAATAATCCTCTCTACACTGACGATTTCTGAAAGGATGAAACGTATATGTATGTAGATAAAAACAAATATTTATAATTATATATATATATATATATATATATATATATATATATAAGTTAAGTGACATATCTCTTTTACTTAATCGGTTATAAAGTCAGACCAGCGTTAAGATTGGAAATCGATCAATATCACATCAAATGTGGGGGGGGGCGGGCGTTAGTCTTTGTTCATGGCTAAAAATACAAAACTATCTTCAGGGTACGATGATTCATATAATTGTTATGCATTTTTATATTAAATTGGATGGGAAAAGCAGAGAAAGTAAATGCAGACAATATTTGTCTTTTTATATAAATTACTTTTCTGCAACATGCAATGATATCATAATTTTGTTTTTAAGATTAGAAGAAAGTCATGAAAAAGTTATTTTCTTAATCACTTATTTTTTAAAGATTGTATTGTTTGGCTACGTGAATTCAGTATGCAATAACTTTTACAGTTTCTTGGCTAGCAATAATGGTAGGTATCAATTTGATATTTGAAATGCCTCCAAATCTAACAACAAAAAAGAAATCCTGGGTAGTCTCCAAAATTCAATCAATTCTTTCTTAGTCCACCACAAGATGTCATAGAAATTAAGAAATGTGGATATATATTTTAGACTCGTAGATTAAAAAAAGATGTGTATGTATATATATATATATATATATATATATATGTATATATATTATTGGGTTTTTATAAGGAAAGTATGTTTTCAAATCTTGGCCTTTTGGCTAAGATCAAAGTGTAGTATCTGTTCCGATGGATACTGCACGCCTGTCCTGTGCAGTTCTAGGAGGTCCACCCTCCCAGGCTTTGCCTCCCCTCTTTGGAGAGGAGTAAGTTTATTGCTTACTGTCTGAGGCGCTCCTACCGGGGAATGCCGACGAAGCTGCCCAGGCAATTTTTAAATGGCCAGAGTGCTCACCTCTCGAGTGCTGGCTTTTCAACCCCCACTTCCGACCCGACCTTGGGTCACATCTTACTTGTGGGAGTAGGATAAAATTGGCCTTGTGCCTAACTCCTGGAGAGGAGTAAATAAAACTCCTTAACAGTATCCGGAAATTTCCAATTACAAGCTCAATGAAGATTTATTACCAAATTCAGAGCATATATAATAGATTATATTATATTGATTCAATTCCAAAAACATAATTTACATTGGACTGATATTCATGGGGGGGGGGGACGTGCTCTGTGGTTTTTAACTTAGATCATCATGGTCGGACTGCTTCCGGATTCTTCTTATTTTTGTTTTGGGGACAGGGGTACCATTTGTCTTTACTGCCTTTTTTCTTCATGTGAGTTTATTCCATGCTCTTCTGAATTACCAGAACTTTATGAGAGCTCGCCTTTTTAAACCTCAACGCTTTTTTTTTTTTTTTTTTTAAAGTCCTCATCATTTTTTCTTCTGTTTTTCTTCTGCCTTTGGATATTTCTATATTGTTTCTACAACTCCACTACATATTATTTCTATCATCCCCTGATGACTGACGGACAAACTAACGAACTGTAATTTTGTTCTGTCCACCAAGAAACACGTGTAGGCCTACGAATAGATTAACATGGAAAAATTTATGGTTTTTGTAGGTACGATGAAAATGTAAATGAAGAAGTGTGTAAATAAAGAATTGAAGAAACTGATGAGAATTATGTTTTCGGATTGCCTTTTACATGGTTTTTGGAATCGGATCAATATAATATATGTCCGCTAAATATTCTTATAAAATTACTAAAATCAATGTCACTTTTTGAAATGTATGTATTTCAAATTGTAGTGCTTTAGTCGATGGGATAGCATATTTTGATTTGGGAACAATTCATTTTAAAATGGCTAATGTTGGAATAGTAACATTAGATTAATCACCATCTTTGCTGATCAGGCGATCTCATTTTTTTAATGTGTGTAAAAGGTCATAACATGTACGGATATGAAATGCTTTAATGTATTTATATATATATATATATATATATATATATGATTCTTTTTATTTATACAGACATGTACATAATCTGCGACACTGGCATGTCGATGTTATCGATCAACAGCTGTTAGAAACTGAGATCTCATTAGGCAGAAAGAAAATCCTATCTTTACCTCAGATCATATTTTGAAAGAAAGGTTCTTACTGCCTTGTGAGATCTCAGTTTCTAACAGCTGTTGATCGATAACATCGACATGTCAGTGTTGCAGATTATGTACATGTCTGTATAAATAAAAATAATCATATATATAAAAGCTCTATTTGATATTGAACACTTGTTATAAACCTGGTTTTAATTTTTTTGGATTTTTATCCTGTGGATGATAACTTTACCCTGATTATTACTATATATATATATATATATATATATGATACAAAATGGAAATAATATTCCAACGTAATGGAAAACCAAAAGAGGATAAACAAAAATATTATTTACGTATTCAACGTTTCGTCTTTATTTCAATACTTCCCCGGGATGATTGATTTGAATAAAATAACACACAAGTACAAATATTTGACCAAACTTTTTCAAATATTTGTACTTGTGTGTTATTTCTTCAAATCGATCATCCCGAGGAAGTCTTAAAATAAAGACGAAACGTTGAATACATAAATAATATTTTTGGTTTTCTTTTTTCATATATATATATATGTATGGGGTAAGTTACACGATAAGTCATGAAAATGAAATGCCGTGAAAAAAGAGACAAACGGAAAACAGGTTAGAATGCAGGAGAAAAAACAAAAAACAAGAGATTTGACCGGTTTCGTTCGTATTATCGAACGTCTTTCTCCTGCATTCTAACCTGTTTTCCGTTTGTCTCTTTTTTCAAACATATATAATATATATGATTTTTATTTTTATTTCATTCACCCCAAACAAGGTATATTGCCACTGAAATGCAAATGCCTGCTACTGTGAAGGGAGCCCAAGTGGGGAGTTGGACAGCAATATGTTTGTTCACATTACATTTAAATTTCTGCATGCTAATATGGTCGGGGAAACAGGAAGCAAGGAGGGAATTTCAAAAGCAAACAGTTTGAGGAAAGAAGTTATTTAAGAGTAGAACATTTTTCGTCATCTAGGGATCTATACAGTGAAATGGCAGGATTTTGCTGCTGTTATTAACTCGGTCGGATGTATTTTCGTTGAGATGTGGGGTACAAATACATTAAGTTCATTGGACCTCATTGCATGGAAACACTTGTAAACAGATGCGACAATGTGACAGAGGCTGGAATTGTGCAGACAGTGCGGAACCTATTAGGTTAGAAATTTGTTTTTTCACCCTGTCCAAGAGGGAGAGGCTAGTGGTTGATGCAGCAGCCCAGATGTGGAAACAATATTCCATGCATAAGCGAATGGTGGCTTTATAGAGATATTATTATTAATAGTAGTAGTAGTAGTAGTAGTATTGTTTTGTTATTTTCACCAGTTTGGTTTCTAATTGGAAAAGTTCCTAAATGATTTTGGCTAACATTTGCTGCATTGACATTTCTTTCACTGTTGAATGCTGATGCAACTGATCACAAGACGTAATACCCATCCCTCCACCGACTTTGACCTGTCAATATCTAAGTTTGTTCAATGCGGCAAATCTTGTCTTAAATTCGTTAACATTTGAACATCTATGCATCAGGGTTAGTATTTACTTGCCTCCCACTGCAGGAAGATATGACACAAGGCCAGAAGGTGGAGAAAACCAGCTCTCCTGAAGGGCCACTCTGGTCAGGTACAAAAATAGCTGAGATCGAACCTGCCTGCATTCTCCGATAGGGCCGCATCAGGAGATTGGCAATAAACCAACTCCCACTCCAGGAGAAGGTAATGCCTGGGAGGGTTTATCTAGGAAAGAAAACTACTTCTGTTTTATTTTTTAAAACCCTCCCCTCTTTCCTACAATTATAAACTAATTTCCGGAAAGCCGTAAAATTGTTTGAACTTAGTTTAGAGGTATTATGTCCGGATATGTTATATATTGTGTTTTTTTTTTTTTTTTTTTTTTTTTTTTTTGTTTCTTAATTATTTTTTTCCAATTAAGAAATAAAAACATCCAAATTTTTACGTTAAAACAAAACAAAAAAAAAATATTGTACAGGAAAAATCGTCATTACAATAAGAATAAGGTAAATATAACATGAAAAATGCGTATCAATCAATTTTATTTTCAATTTTCGTCTTTTCTCATGCTTGAGATTAGACGTTTCGTGAATAATTTCCAACTTTCCCTTCTGTTATGATCAACTGATCCCTTCCATGTCTTAAGTGGCCTACCACGTGGCTTTGGGCCATCAACACCATGGTATACACTTTGGAGCGTTTCGGACGACTGACAGTGGGTGACATGACCATTGACCATACCAATTGAGACGTCGTTGTGCGACATGCTTTGTCATGCAGGCCTGTAGACTGAGACCGGCAATTTTCTCCATCCAATGCTCTGCAACACGGATCATGTCGTTCTGACGTTGCATCGTATTAAAAAAAAAACACAAACAAAAAACAATGTGACAAATCATGATTTTATTTAAAAAAAACAAAAACAGCTGTCTTTGCCGACTTGCTACTGCTTCACAAAGTTCGCTATGTAAAATAGCGGAAACAAGTTTTTATTTAATAATATTTAATTCATAACTTTGTGGTAAACACGAAACAGAAAGTGTCGCATTTATTCATATATGTTGATAAACGTTAACATTTTGATAAGTTCGATACGCTTTTATTTACCTTTTAAAAATGACCATAAATAAAGGAAAAGAAAGAAAAATCAATTTGTCTGTGCGATAAGGTGTGTGGGGTTTAAAAAATTTTTTTTTTACTTAGACTTAGATTGCAACGCGTTAAAAAAAAGTCAGTTCCCCTTAAAAGGGAGGAAAGGTACAATTGAACACAAATATTAAACTTTTATCCACGAAATAAAAGAATATGTTTAAACAGAAGTATGTGTTATATTAAAAGCAAAACAATCATTGAATTAACAAAACAAAAAAAACAAAAACAAATAATAGTTAATTAATAAAATGTTCTTTTAAAAAACATCTTATTTTAGATGTGTCCAAGCGTTTTTTTGTCTGTCATGCTTAATTTTGGAATAGCATTTTCATCACTAAACTCACAGATTGAATTGATGCTTCTTAAAAATAACTTTCTTTTTCTTTCTTTTTTTTTTTCTTTTGATAAAGAGATGTTGAATAATATTAAAATGTTTTGGGCTGAATTCAAGTATTTGGCAACCCGGGTGATTTGAACACCAAAACAATCTAGCTGAATGATCGGACCTCATTTAGTTAACCACACAATTTGGATTATTTTCATTATCAATCTCTTTTTGATTTTTGCCTTTAATCGGCTTAAACGTTTTTTGTTTTTTTTGTTCACTTTTCTAATGTTTTTTTTTTTTTTTTTTTTTTACAATGCCAATCGGGAGGATTAAGTAGTCATTCATATGTGAGATAAAACAAGAACACGGTCATTTTTTTTTTTTTTAATCTTTTTTAGGCTTAGTTTCATCCCTTTTTCTTGGTGTTACCGATGAAGTGGATACCGACGTGCACTGACGACCAGGCTGTGCAAAGTTCGAATCTTGTCGGTTCTATAGCAACACTTTCACTATGAATTTTGCTTGGAAACCATCACGTGGTCCTTTATGTACTTATGTGATTCTAGAAAAAAACAATGAATTGAGCCGATTGAAAGTCGTACCAGGCTGATTCATTTGAGAAGAGTCCCCTGTTTCTATTATCCAATAGCTCTCCGTTCTGGTTCCTCTTACTGGTCCGTGGTTTAGTTATTAGGATTCGTTTTGCAGGAGAGGCATAATTGAAGTTGGCAAATTTATGTATGGAGCAAATAGATTTTGAGATTTCAGTAATGATCTACCGTTTCGAATTCACGAAAAAACAATAGGTTATTTATTTTTTTTTTTCATTCTTTGCTATATAACCATGAGGCAAAGATTTCCTTGTTTCATTTATTTTATTTATTTTTTAGTGTACAATGAACATGCGCACCACTTGATTTTGCCTTTAACTGTAGTCTAAATTGATACTTGTATATAGAGGGAGAGAGAAAATCGTCATCATATTCATTATATTTGGTTTAACATCTGTTTTACATGCTGGCATGTGTTTGACAGCTTTTAGAAATTGACTTCCTAACTAACATATCTCTGACCAGGTCTTTATTTATCTTTCTTTCTCTCAAATCCTTCCTTATTACTTCCTCCCATATTTTCCTTTGCCTTGCTCTGCCAACTGATCCTGCTACCTCAACTGTTCTACATCTACTAACACAAGAACTCTCATCCATTCTTTCAACATGGCCATACCACCAGTCTCCTGTTCTACACACATCTACCTGTAGTGTCCAGATTTAATATTCCTCTGAGGTCATGAGATCTAAGCCTGTATTCAAGGCTCACATTATCATTCACATATCAGTTCTCTTTATGCAACATATGTCCTCAACCTTCACTGGCCATGTTTTATTTCATTACATTGTGTACACATGCCTGATAGATTCTTCCCTTAGTCATCAGTGGCAATGGTCTGCTGATTAGCAATAACAGACGTTTTCTGAATTTACTCTATCCATTCTTAAGTCTTGCAATCACACCAGCTCCTCCCTGTGCTCCAGTGGTATCACCAAGGTTACAAAACTTCTGAACAATGTCAATAAGCTCGCCATCCAAATATACTTTTAAGTTTAAGACAATGGAGATAGATGAAACCTCAGACGTGGAATATATATGTACGAGGCCTGTCTAAAAAGTATCCGACCTTAGGCCAGAAAAAATATTTCAAATACCTGATGGTGTTGGGACCCTAATCCCCTTCTTGCACACACTTAGTCCACCAATCCATGAACTGCCGGAAACACCTCTGGAAGTTTTCTTTTGGAATGGTGTTCATCTTCGCCGTCGCATTCCGCATTATCTCTTTTCTAGTCTCAAAACGGCAACATTTCAGTGGTGTCATCAATTTTCGAAACAATCAGAAGTCACAAGGAGCCATGTCTGGAAAGTAGGGAGGTTGACAAACGACTGGAATTTCATGTTTGATCAAGAAATGTTGTATCAATTAGGATTAATGTGCAGGGGCGTTGTCGTGATGCAGTTGCCAGTTTTTTGTCATCTACATGTCTGGTCTTTTGTGCCGAACTGCGTCACGGAGACGCCAGAGAACATCTTGATAGTACACCTTAGTCACTGTTTGTCCTTTCGGTACGTATTCGTGATGCATAATTCCATGTATATCAAAGAAGACAGTCAGCAACACCTTGATTTTTGCTTCACACCTGTCACACTTTTTTTGGCCTTGGAGACTCGGGATGCTTCTATTGCGATGACTGTCTTTTTGTTTCTGGGTCGTACCCGTACACGCATGACTCATCTCCAGTTATCACGGTGTTCAAAAACCCGGGATCAGTGTTGGAGGTTTCCAGAAGGTCCTGTGCAAAACGGAGGTTCTTTTGTTCCTGCAACAACAATTTGGGCACAACATTCACAGCCACTCTGTGCATGTTCAAATCATCACGCAAAATTGTATGTGCAGAATCTATCTTCTATCACCAATTTATTTATTTACCTCCCACAAGGTAAGATGTGACACAAGGTCTGGAAAGTGGGATTAGATAAGCCAGCGCTCGAGAGGTGAGCACTCTGGCCATTTAAAAATTGCCTGGGCAGCCCCGTCGGCATTCCCCGGTAGAGGCGCCTCAGACAGTAAGCAATAAACTTACTCCTCCCCAAAGACGGGAGGCAAAGCCTGGGAGGGTGCACCTCCTAGAACTGCACAGGACCGGCAACCCCCAATAGACCGGCGTAAATCCAGACCCAAGGGCACGGACGATACCGGTTTATTAGGCGGGGTAAAAACCCCTGGTTTCTATCACCAAATTTCGCACCCTCAACAACAGCTGCACACCGAGCAGTTTGGGGCCTGCTAGAACGCTGGTCACTCTCTGCTGATGTGTGCCCATTTTTGAATCGGTTGAACCACTCCTTCAATTTGTGCTACACCCATCGCATGATCTAACACCTGCTGAATCTTACGAATGGTTTTGCTTTAAGAATCACCAAGCTTTTGATAAAAATTGATTCAGTACCTTTACTCAACACTTTCAGTCATCTTGAGAGAGTCAGTAATCCGATGAACACATTGTGTAGCACCTCACTCAGTGACCGACAGGCAGCGACTAACGCGCAGGAAGGCGGGGATAAAATTCACACATGCGCATGAAGGTGTCTTCCTTCACTGTGTAGAATGGTGCCGCCCTATCGTCTCTATTTCACACAGAAAAAAATTATGGTCGGATACTTATTAGACAGGCCTCGTATATAAAGAGTGTTTGGAAAATCTATGGCATAACTTTTGGATTATGTTTCATGTGTAAATAATAAAAAAGTTCTTGGTTACCGAGTTATAGGTCATTGAAACAAATACTGATTAATATTCTTTATTTTAAACATCTAACACGTACAAGGTGTGTGATAGTGCACTGTTATTTCAACATGTGGGATAGATCAAAACTATCTCTGTGATAGGATTACAGTTAAAATAAGCCTGGGCCTGGTGTTGTTATATACACCAAGAAAACCATGAAAAAATAATACCAAACAAATATAATAAACCACTCGGTAGTAAAATTTAACTCTAGCATCAGGATAAGCAGGGAACCATGTCGGCATCATGTGAATGTTGAATATAACAGACCTAATGCAGGTAAATAAATATGATCAGTAGAGTTGGGCGGTTTTGAAATTTTGGTATCGGTATCGGTTTTTTTCCCTTAAAACCTCGGTTTACGGTTCGGTTTTTCGTTTTTTTTGAAAAATTTTTTTTTTACTATGGAAGCTATTCATTCTCTTGTGTGATGATTAGTTATTATTAATATTTGTTTTTAAGACAGGGTAATAAAACTTTATAGACATGCGTAAAAGACTAGTAGTACACCTGAAAACCGCGCCAAGGGAAAAGGAAGGATGGTTAAAAAAAGTAGAGATTATTAATTCACCTTAAGTCATTTTTTAAGCTTTAAGGTAATTTTAGTCATAGAATTCATGACTTGGATTAAAGTTTAATAATTAAACTTTCGAATAAATTGTCAACTCTAAATAAATACCATATTAACAATTTAGTAAAATATAAATCGTTGCATAGTCTACTTTTTGAATAACCCATTTTTGGGAGAGAAAACGGTATAGTTGAGAGATAGTTCTCTAGAAATGACAATTTATGTATGAAGTGGCTTTTCAAAAGTAAACAATGAAATGCCTAATGTTTAAAATAATTTTAAAAATCCGAATAAAGTGATACTAGCATTGGCAACTACTTTTTTTCTTTTTAAATGTTTATACTCACTCGCTACTTTTCGTTTATTTACTTTTACAACAAGTTTTTTTTTTAAATTTCATTTTAATAACTTATTTTTTTAGATAACTCTGAAACAAACAATTATTTTACAATTTTGAGTTGAATCAAATAGATTTTCGACATCATACGGAACGCGTTTGATTTTTTCTTTTTCATTTGAAAATAGTTTATGCTAAAAATACGATGTCATGTTGTCTGTCGTATTTCTCTTTTCTTTCATTTGAAAATTCAAACTGTAAACAAAGATTTCTTCCTACAAGTC
>OY744532.1:74928346-74930846 GCA_963556195.1 Sepiola atlantica | reverse complement strand
GTTAAAAATGTGCTTTAATAGGTGTTGCTTCGTAATCCTTGAACCAAAGCCAAACTTTTAAAAATAATGAAGTTATTAAGTTGTTGAATTAACTTGTTAAAAATGTGCTTTACAAAGGAAAGATTTTAATGTAAAATTCTGATTTTCTTTATGAAGAAAAACTTCGGAAAATCACTGGATTTAAACAGTTTCTATTTTAAAATGTTCTTTCAATGAAATCATAAAATAAGTCGTAATTTTGAAGAGTTCACTCCTAATCGAATCAACCGGAAGTAAAAATTAATTTTATCGTTATTTTAAAATATATTGTCGCTTAATAGTTTTAAATTATACAAAAAACCAATTAGGCAAAGTTTAATTAAAAACAAACAAAAAAAATCAATCAGGCAAAGTTTTAAATAAAAAAAACAAAAAATAACAATCAGGCAAAGTTTTAAATTATAAATAAAATTTCGTTTGATAAAGTTTTAAATAATACAAAAAAATTAATTTAAATAATAATAAAAAAAATTCATAGTTAAATAAACACGAGCCGGCAAAATAACGTAAGACTCATTATTGTGCCAGGCGTCACTGTATGTTTAACAATTTAGTTAAATATACATGAACCGGCAAAATAACGCAGGAATCGTTATTTTGCCGGGACCGGCAATATAGCCTATTCGTAAGTTTTAAGGTTTTGACTGTTGTAATCAAAGTTCTGATACCTTTTCAACAGTTAACTCGTTAAAACAGTGACCAAAGATTCATGAAAGATTTCTTTAACCCATCAGAAGCTAAAATATAACTCAGAAATGCAAGAAGTTAAAAAACGAAAATTTATTTAAACAAACAAAATAATTTTACAAATAAAATTAAGCAAAAATGATGATGAAATGAAATATTGTGAATCAAATAGATTTTTGACATCATACGGAACGCGTTTGATTTTTTCTTTTTCATTTGAAAATGCTAAAAATACGATGTCATGTTGTCTGTCGTATTTCTCTTTTTTTTCATTTGAAAATTCAAAATGTTAATGATAAACAAACTGTAAACAAAGATTTCTTCCTACAAGTCAATTAAATGTTTGTATCATATATTTGTTCAATCTGTCCTCTTACTAATATAACATTTTTTGGTAATATTCCATTTTATTCAAATCGGAAAATCTTTTCAACCGTGTTTCCTTGTATATGGTGGCTTACTGTAGTAAAAACACAATACCGAACGGTTACGGTTTAAAAAAAACAAAACCGATTCGGTATGGAGACGAAACCGAAAAACCGCGTTTTTTCGGTAAAACCGCCCATCTCTAATATATATATATATATCGCATAATATAAAATGAAATAATAAAATAAGGTGCAAATCAAATTTTATTAGAATTCAAAATTCAGGCAAAGTATCTCAACGTCCTTAACTCATGAGTTTTCAAAGATAATTCTTCTCCTCAGAGGACCATTTTTATTTTATTATTTCATTTTATATTATACTATTAATGCTCTATCCAGTATATTAAGCTTCAGTCTTTATCCGGATGTTTCACTAATTAAAAGATATTAGTTGCCTCTTATATCTTTTGTTGGATTAACTTCATATCTATATATAATGTTACTTATGCAAATGCATTTTTTACAAGATGTGAATGGGCTCGTTTATAACAAATTCTCACATTAAACGTAAGCGACACATGCACATGTAAAAAAGAAAACGTTATACAAAAATGTTTGTTAAAAATTATGCTTCAACAGTGTCCGCACTGATATTCATATAAAATTATGTCTCGATCAATAGAATTTAAAAGAATAAATTAGAAAGAAAACGTCTCGAACAGGACAGTTTGAGAAAAAAAGAAAGTATCAATCGGTATAGAAAGAAGAATAGAAAAAAGAGAAAGAAAATTTCTTATGAAAATAGAAGAGGATTTCTGTTTGAATTACTTTCAGACAACGGCGAGAGGAGGAGTTTGACTTACTATTTGCTTTCTTGTTTCCCCTACACATTTGAAATGATTTCGTCCGGCACGTTTTGATTCACGTGATGCGAGAGAAGTACATGATATGTATATAGTATGCGCACCGGGGCGGCGATAGATACGTATACAGTATGTGCACCGGCGCGGTGATAGGTACATATATAGCATGCGCACCGGGACGGCGATAGGTGGTATTTAGCATGCGCAGCAGAGTGGCGATAGGTATGTATATAGCATGCGCACCAGAGCGGCGATAGGTATATATATAGCATGCACACCTGGGCGGCGATAGGTATGTATATTGTATATGAACCGGGGCGGCGATAGGTACATATATAGCATGCGCACTGAGGCTGCGATACGTACGTATATAGTATGTGCTAGGGCGGCAGTAGGTACGTATATAGTATGCGCACCGGGGCGGCGATAGGTATGTATATTGTATACGCATCAGGGCGGCGATAGGTCAGTATATAGTATACGCACCGGGGCGGAGATAAGTACCTATATAGAATGCGCAGACAAAGGTGGTACTTTTTATAG
>OY744532.1:74875846-74920846 GCA_963556195.1 Sepiola atlantica | reverse complement strand
TACGAGAAAGTAAACAAAACTGATCATATTACTTTTTAAACTTTTGTTTAACATTTTTCTTTTCTTTTCTTTTCAGATTGCATAAATCTTAATTTTTTTTTTTTTTTTTTTTTTAAACGATCCGGCGATTGAAGTCTCTTGATCCATTTTCGCTTTAATTTAAATTTCGGATCTGCTGCTTCTTAACTCCAAAAATGGAGCGACACGCGCAACAGCAAGAGACTTCTCTGATTGAGACCAAAAACCGGATCAAGATAAACCTGATGGAATCAGAGTTGGAAGACGCTTGGAAACTGATTAAGGAGAATTCCCCATCTCTACCCAAGCGGCGCCGACTCGAGGACGATGCTGTGAGCAGCATTAGTAGCCGGACTGATTCCCCCGTGTCTGTTGATAGTTTCATGGATGAAAGTTTTTGTGCCACACCCACTGACAATTCACCCTCACGACCGCCAACGTTATTGGATTTTCGGAAACATTACAAAAAAGATGAACTCTGGGCGGCCATTGAATCCAATTACCAGTACCTCATGGACGATGAAATTATTGAAACTTGCAGGGTAAGTGAAGTTCATGCCTTGAATTGTTTTGTAACTCCCTTCCTCCAGCTATGGGTAGAATAGCAACTGGTTTGTGTTTACTGAATAGTTTACCATAAATTGTTTCGTCAGCATTAAATGACCAGAAAAGGGTTGATATGCCGTAAAACAAATAAATCTAGCAACCATTCTTTTCTAAGTTACCAGCATTATATTATTTACGAGCAGAGTTCTTGGATAGCATAAAATTAGTCTTCAAAACATTGTGTGTAAAATACCTTAATAAAATATTAAAAATAAAATAAATGGATCTGTAGTTGAGTGACACAAAGGTTCCCCTTTCATTGGCCATTACACATAGAGGAGGGTGCCACTCCTTTCCGGGGATTGCTTCAACTACCTTTGATTTTCACCTCATAATTTTAAATTTATTTTTTAAATTTTTTTAGTACCCCAAACAAGGCCTATTGCTACTGTAATAGGAACCAGATTTATAGAGGGCAATCTTGGTGGGGAGTTGGTCAGCAAGATGTTTGTTCACATTACATTTAAATTTCTGCATGTTGGTACTTTTAGGAGAAAATGGGGAGCAAGGAGGGAATTCCAAAGAAAGACATGTGGTCCAAGGAAAAAAGCTATTAGAGTAGAACATCTTCTGGCATGTAGGTAGCGCTACAGTGAAAAAGGTGGGATTTTGCTGCTAGTCGTGTGGGTTGGGGGTATTCACATTGAGGGGAGGGTATAAGTGCAGCAAGTTCATCGGAGCACATTCCATGGAAGAACTTGTAAAACAAGCACAGGGATGCAACACTACAGCAATGTGACAGGGACTGGAGCTTGGCAGACAGTGTGGATCCTACTAGGTTAGAGACGCTTTCTTTTTATTCGACCATCCAAGAGGAAGAGGTTAGTGATTGATGCACTAAACCAGATGTAGCGACAATACTCCATGTATGGGCGAATGGTGGCTTTGTAGAGGTATAGGATATTGGCAGGTGAGAGAAGTTTTCTAGCTCGTTATAGGGAGCCTACCATCTTTGCGGCAGACTTGACATCTTCAGTGTACTTATTTCACTTCATATTGTCTGAGAATGTTAGATCAAGGAGTTTAAATGTTGGCCTCATGGGAAGGGTGCTATCAGCCATGAAAACTGGTGGTTGGAAAGGTTTGTTATAATTGTTAAAGGAAAGGAGCTTTGTTTTGGTCGCATTAAATGTGGCCATCCATTTATATCCCTATTCTACTACAGACTTGAGATTATTTTCGAAGGATTTAGCCATGTCTTGCATGTGATGGCATTCGATTTCCCCTCCTGCTGGGAATAGTGTTGTGTCATCAACAAATACACTTATCTTGGATGTAATTTCATCGGGGAGGTCATTTATGAAGATCAAGAATAGTATAGGTTCGAGTATCTAGCTTTGGTGCACACCCACATTGATGTGATGTTGTTTAGATGTACGACCATCGAGAAAGACATGGATCTTCCTTTTAGCCAAGAAGGATCTGATTATATAAAATATTCGTCCAGTAATAACGTAAAGTTAATTTTTCTGAGAAGACTTTCATGCCAAGTTTTATCAAAGGCTCTGGTGATATCTCGCACTACCAACCTAGTTGTGTGAAAACCAGTATTTCTTGAAGTATTTTTTTATAAAAGAACCAAATAGGATTAACTTTTTTAAGCACAAAAAGTATTTTTGTTTTATTTTCAAAAGAAGTTCGTAAACGAATTTTACAAAGCTTTACAAGACTAGTTTAGTTAGCTGCTGCTGATTGATTGTTATATCAGCAATACTGGCAGCCATTATTGACTTTCGCTAAAAAAAAAGACAATATTTTTTCGGATAAGGTAATTTAAAATTACTACTACTGAAAGACAAAACAACATACAATTATAATTTTAATGCATAAAAAAAGATAAACGATTAATTTATTTACTAGTTGGAGTACGAAAAATAATTTTTTTTAAATGTTCGATACACGTCATGTTGAAGGTTTATTTTTAAGATTACGTACCCCCAAAATAAAAAGTCAGAGAAGTAAAAATAAAATTCCTAATTGTAGTTTAATGTGTCTTCTAAATGTTTATAAAATTTCAAGAAAATTGATATAGATTTGGCAATTTTATTTTGCAGAACAAACGAACATGTAAAAATAAGTTTCGAAAAACAAAAAACAACACGTTTTGCATTTTTGGTTGTTCGAAGCAAAATACCGTTTGAATTCGCTGTTAAAAACTAATGCAATGGATAAAAGCATATGAAAGTTATATATTTACAAAGATTATTTTCTTATCTTTTCAACCATATAAATATTTTAAAGATTTGACCAGAAATATGTGAGAAAGAAATTGCAAGTGTTAACTAAGCTGTTAACACTTGCAATTTCTTTCTCACATATTTCTGGTCAAATCTTTAAAATATATAGCTCAATGCCAGGTGGGTTGGAATTGTTTTAATTATATATTCTGTTAACAGAATGGCTCTAACTAAACATGTAAGAACATTTTCTATATTCATATTTTCAAATTTTTAAAATTCGTTCTAGAATGAAAAGAAACAAAAATCGCCTCGTGTTTATAGAAACACGAGGCGATTTTTGTTTTGCATGACTATTACTGCTGCTACTACAGTCAGTTTTTCAAACTATAAATAGAAAACATTTTTTTTTTTTTTTTTCGGATAGGGTAATGAAATATTATTACTACCAAAAGAGAACACATATATACAATTATAATTTTAATGCATAAAAAAGCAAAGATTAGTTTACTTACTAATTGGGCGACAAAAATGTATTTTTTCAAAATATTCAATACACGTCATGTTGAAGTTTTATTTTAACACTTCAAAAAAAAGGAATGAGCCGATTTACTTTGCACACCGACAAACATTAAAAGTGATGCTTCTCCTGATTGATTTCCAAATTTCAGGACGATATTCCGCACAGAGGGATGGTACCAGAGTTGTAAACAAAGGAGGGGTTGGGGGGTAAAAAAAAAGTGACGTAAATTGCTGAAAATAGCGTTAGCATTTTTTTGGCTTTATTTGCTCAAAACTCTTAAAAATATATTATGTATATTATTATTCATGAATGCACGTGAAAGGATATTCATTTAATAGAACTACCCTGAAATCTGTGATTATCAAAACCGTTTTCTGGTCGATGTGTATTGCTACTTAAAACAACTACAACCAGAACTCACTCCTATTCTTACAAAGCTGTTCAATCATTGCATAAAGGAGAAATGCTTCCCATCACCTTGGAAAACTTTGTCAGTCTGCTCAGTATTTAAAAATACTAGAAAACGGTCTTCTGCATCTCAGCACAGGCCAATCAATCTCCTGTGCATCATATGTGAGTTGCTTGAATCTGATAAATCAAGAAGTTGTCAATCACCACAGCAGAAACAGCCTATTCAGTAACAAGCAATATGGATTTCGTCCTGCAAGATCAACAGCTGATGTGATGTGATGACTGTAATATCACACAGGATCAGTCGATCTATTGACAGGGGCTTCACTTTTTGAGCAATAGCTCCTGACATATCCAAGGCCTTTGATAGGGTTTGGCATAAAGCTTGCTAGCTATGGAATATCTGGAAATATCCTCTGACCCATCACATCCTTTCTCTCTGATAGGTTTATTAAAATAGTCGTTGATGGGCAGAAGTCTGAAGCACATAGTATCAACGCCAGCATACCTCAAGGATCTATTATGGGTCCAAACCTCTTCCTGATCTTCATCAATGATTTCTCTAATCACATTCTAAGATCATTCATTGACATTTATGCAAATGACACAACCATCTATGGCAACACTTTGAAGAGCATTAATGAGCAAGATCTTTCTCTCTCTCTCTCT
Organism: Sepiola atlantica; assembly: GCA_963556195.1. Classification (NCBI taxonomy): domain Eukaryota; kingdom Metazoa; phylum Mollusca; class Cephalopoda; order Sepiida; family Sepiolidae; genus Sepiola; species Sepiola atlantica. The sequence goes on along the minus strand of OY744532.1, from coordinate 74,916,442 downwards.
CTCTCCCGATCTGGAGCACGTGGTGCAATGAGGAAAGGGGTGGCTGGTTGTCTTTTAACGTATCTAAAATCAAACTTAGCTCCTTTCACCACCAATGCTCGGATCCTCACTTTGCCTAAATTGAAATGAACGGTTCTCTCCTTGAGGAACTCCCCTGCTTTCATAAGTTTCTGGGACTGACTTTCACTTCAAACTTGAAATGGAAGACTTACATCAAATCTGTAGCTAAGGTCGCTGGAAAAATGGATCATTCTACTGCTCCAGGAAGTATCTCATGCCTGGCGCAATCCTCCACATGTATAAGAGTCAAATACATCCTAAAATGGAGTACTGTTGCCACGTCTGGGGAGGTGCTGCTCAGAGCACGTTTTCCTGCCTTGACAGAGTACAAAACCGACTTCGGAATCTAGTCTTCTCTTCCCTACAGCCACTTTCTCACAGAAGAGATGTTGTTAGTCTTTCTCTGTTCTATCGTTATTTTCATGGTAGGTGCCTGACTGAGCTCCAATCTATGGTTACCTCTGTAAAACATTCACAACAAAAACTTGTCTAGCTTCAACCACTGTCAATAATTTCTCTTTCTCCCTTTGTGTACCTAAAGCTAAATGGAGCTTCCATGAGCAAAGTTTCTTTCCTAGAACTATCCGTCTGTGGAACACAATACGACGGGGCTGCTTCCCAGCTGACCGCAACATAGTCGTTTTCAAGTCTAATGTTAACAAATTCTTGTTGAGCTGTCCTCTTAAATAATCAAATTCTACTCAGTTTCAACCATCACTACCAATTATCACGGTGTTGTCTCACCGTTCACCTAACAATCTCATTAACACTTATCCTCGAGTTGCCTTTGGGCCTTGATAAGTGGTGACATTAATAGTAAAAGAAAAGATACTAACTGTACCTTCCTTTTTAAAATGTTACCTCCCTTTTAGTGTTTAAAAATGTTACAGATTTTTAGATAGTCTTGCAGAGTCGAGGGAAATAACTCATGATATAATTACTTCCCTTTAACGCATAAGAATATTCGGTGAGTAAATGGAAAAAGTCACCACTCTAAAACTTTTCTTAGCCAGAATAAGTATTTTCAGAAAGAAACTGCTACGAAATACAATATGCGAATAACATAGTGGAAAGAAGAAACAAAAGAAAATGATTCTATTTTGAATGTAGTATCAATATGTCAGACGAATTGCTATTTGGGTCTGGCTTTGAAAATCCGGCAAGATAACTTTGTTAGATTGTATATATATATTTTCTTAGCCGGAATAAGTATTTTCAGAAAGAAACTGGTACGAAATACAATATGCGAATAACATAGTGGAAAGAAGAAACAAAAGAAAATGATGCTATTTCGAATGTAGTATCGATATGTCAGACGAATTGCTATTTGGGTCTGGCTTTGAAAATCCGGCAAGATAACTTTATATGTTAGATTGTATATATAAATGATAAGTTTGATCTAAAATGAAAACCAACATTTTGCTGTTCATGTCCATTATGTTCCGAGATAGAATTGATGAAGCACTATTCTTATTAATAGCACTTTGCAATCAATAAAAAAGACTCAATACTCATTGTGCATTTTGTGAGAGAAATCCTGAATTACAGCATTGATTAACACTTTCCATTAATGTCCATAATTACCTGCTATTGGAGATCCATTCATTGTTGGACATTATGAGTTTTCTTTCTTTTTTTATCTATAACAAAACATTTTATTACGATATTAAACATTTAGTATTTTATTAGGCAGGATTCTTTAGAATGTTTTATTTTGTTTTGTTTGTATTATGTTACATATTAGAAGGGCTTGGTGTGAGACAAGTCAAAGTTAAGTGTATATTCAGAGGAATTGACTTTTTAACAAGTAAATATTAAAATAAGGTTTTCAGGGTTAGAATTAGAAAGCTTATTAAAGTGAGTTGGGAAGAGTTAGCAGTCAGGTGTCAAAATATTAATTAAAATTTCAAATATTATACTCCAGTTCTGGAAATACATACTTAACAATGTTTATCCATATGTATGCGCATTTCAGAAAAACCACTAGTAAAGCTTGAAAACATGATTTTTATCATCAGCATATTATATATATATATATATAATTTTTCATCCTCAGCATATATTTATAATGCATGTGTGTCATCATCATCATCAACCGGTTTATTTGTTGAATCAGGCCACAATTAATCCTCTGATGAGGGTGGGGCCTGATTGTCTAGTCTCGAAATCTAAGTCTTCCTCTCCACTCCTGTCTTTGGCAAGGCTTGATGGAATCCATACCCATGGCCTTCCTATCACGTTTGACTACGTCCTCCCAAGTCAACTTGGGTCTGCCAGTGGTGATGTTCTCTGCTGGCACAATCAACTGTCGGACTTTAGCAATCCAGCCATTGCTACGCTCAATGTGACCCAACCAACACAGTCTGTTCTTCCGCATGATGTCCGCAAGGCTTTTCAAGTCGACCTGTGAGAGCAGGGATTCAAAAGAAACGTACTGTTCAGGCCTCACCAAACAGATCCATCTGACCATTGCCCTGTCATTACGGTGCAGCTTCCTTAGTATGCCAGCAGAGACAGCCCAAGTTTCTGAGCCATACAACAGCACACTTCTGACACATGAGGAGTATACACGCCCTCTCGTAGTTGTTGGCAGGTGTTTGTTTGTCAGGATTGGTAGCAGCTCTCTAAACTTTTTCCAGGCACACTTGCAACGTGTATATATGTATATATATATATATATAATTATATATTTATATATAATTATATATTTATATATAAGTATTTTTATTTTTACGTTCACAATGAGAAAAAATTGTTTTAAAACCCAATAAAATGGCATTCAAACCTTATAACTTACAATTTTTATCCCAGTGTTGGATCTGTGGGGATGAATTGTGACTTAAAAAAAATGATATATATATATGACAGTGTTACATTGCAGGAACCCAGATTAAGTTTATTTTTTATCATTATGCTGAAAAATATAATGAATTGAATGCATTTAAAAAAGAATTGAATGAACAAAAGTTTTTAAAAAAAATAAAATGAATAAATTCAGAACAAAACTAATATTTACAGTTCAATTAAGAAATGATATATATATTTGTTTTAAATGACAGAACTTTGGTGGTAATCAGCTATTACCTAGTTCACTGGTTATCCAGTGTGATGCTCCTCATAACATAAGTTCTTATTCGATTCGTCCAGATTTAACAAATATGAAGTATTAGGATAGCAGGGAAAAGTGTTCTAGGGTACGGTTCAGAAATTTTCAAAAGTGAAATGGAACTTATAGGAACTATGAATTGCTCACTGTCTCCAGTGATAAAGGCTGCTCACGCCAATCAAAGTATCACCGACTTGTGAGTTGTGTATGCGGTGGTAAAGGGGCAGTGGTTATCATAAACAGGTGGTTATAGACAGACATCTGGGACAACAATGTGAGCCACGTCTGGTTATGTAAATGATTCGTTTTGAAGACCAATCAGCGGCATTTTGGGCTCAATATAAGCAGGCACATTTTGCCTATTCTGGCAGTTAGTTTGCTGACTAGCCTGCCGCTCAACTCTAGTCGGTTTCTGTTGTAATTTCGTTCCTCGTTCCAATAACCAATGTTTGTTGAAGACGGTATTCATTGAAGACAAGTGTTTCTTGATACTTGTGACCCTTGGTCTGTTTGTCTGAATTTTAAGCTTGAGTGAGTCAATAAACCGTTCAACCAGAAATAATTTGACCCTGGAATTATTCTTTCGTCAATTCTGCTTTTTACAAACAATAAAAAGTCTATCTAAAAATAATGCGACCCTAGAAATATTCTTTTGTCACTTCTGCTTTTTACAAACAATAAAGTCTATCCAAAAATAATGCAGCACTTTGCCTTTCTCTTTTGTTCATTTTTTCCGACCAACGCATCTGTCAAAATCATATTTGTCCTTTTCTTTATATCAGCGAAATCTCACTTATGCTAATGAGCCATGTGCGACATAAGCCAATGCCCGCTGTCGTTTACTTTGAAAAATTAAATTATTCGTAAGTGGGCATTTCCGGGTTTTCGCCGGCAGCTCTCCTCTGCACAAGCAGCAAACCAAACGTCATCTCTTTGATCGACGCGGATAAGTGCCTTCGTTCACGGCAGTCGGCTGCTCCTCCTACTTTCCACTACAAAGTCAGTTAAAAGTTGGTAGACCTTTGGCTTTCTGTAGGTCCTGTTTGCTGTCCCATAGGAGTCAGGGTACACAGTACCCCGATCCAGTTTTATTTACTGCAAAAAAGTTAGGGTAAGAGTTATAGGCACCTAAAGGAGGCAGCCAGTAGATACAGCAGTTGAAATATTGTGATAATAACAAGTTTGACCATAAATACATAAATTACAAGTTTGCGACTAAAAACTTCTGTCCTTCAGTCTTACAAGATTTTGATGTTGCACTGCAAAAAGTTGGTGAAGGATAGTCATCCAGCCGTAAAACTGCCTTAAAAACTATGTCTAGTCGAAATACGACTAGACAATCAGGCCCCACCCTCATCAGAGGATTAATTGTGGCCTGATTCAACAAATAAACCGGATGATGATGACGACTCGGTAAACGTTTCCTCTGTTTAATTACTCTTTTTGGATTTGAGCCTTTCTTCTGTGGCCATTTTTTTTTTTGTCTGTTTGGCAAATGCCTCTTCAAACCAGCTGCATATTCTGTCTTCAAGCAAGACAGACACAGGCTAAGGTTTTCATCTTTTGAGGTCAATTTCCAAGGCCTTCAGATCTTTTTTGCAGACATCTCTTCAAAATGTAACCAAAGTCTAGATAGAGGCTGCTTTCCCTGCCCAAGTTTGCTGTAAAAGAGGTCCTTCGAAATCCTAGTATATTGCATTCTCACAACTTATCTAAGCCAGTACAGGCATCTCTGTTTCAGGCAGCAATATTACATGTTCGGGATTTCAGCTTTCTCTGGAACTGTATTGAAGATGTAAGTGAGACAGGACGTGTAGAAAGTGTTCAGCTTCTTCTTTTAATATATGCAAGGTGTCCATGACTCACTGCCGTATAGAAATATCTACAGATTAATAGCCATTTGAAACTATTTTCTTTGAATAATATGGGCAAATTTAGAGAACTTCAAATTTAGAGAACGCCTGCCCATCGTAACATCTAGAGCCATCCCTATTACCACCAGGGGGAAAGTCTGACAGCTGCGTCAGAAGTGTCATGTTGTATGGTAGTGAATGTTGGGAACTCACCCAGTCCTCACCTGTGAGACTCCACCGGAATGATGGGGCTATGCTCAGATGGATCTGCCACGTTAAATCAGACGAGACTCAGTATGTTAAGTCTGAGACCTTGCTCGAGCCATTGGCCATCCAGCCGCTGGACGTTATTTTTAGGGCGAACAGACTACGTGTAGAGATCTGAAAGTGGTCGGTCAGAAGAAAGCCGGATGCCCAAAGAAGACCTGGAGAGAAACCATCAGGCATGACAGTATACAGTGGCAGATGGTGAAGGTGGACCCCCCACAACCGTGACCACTGGAGAAGATGTATAAAGACTGCCAGACAATGTTGAACCCCTGGCGAAGGGAACACAGACGCTAAACTAGGATAGTGAGTGAGTGTAACCAAAAACAAAGCAAAAACGTATATTCGTAAGACGTGTCTATTCAATCATACTTGGACTCCATTTAAAACAAAACAAAAAAAAAACACAAAAAAACCTTGTGATCAAATTGGTTGGTGCTTTTATAGTATTCACTGTTTTTAACTTGTTCATGAATTTCATTCACATTTTTATCTGATTATCTATTCAAAATGAATTCATGTTTTGACATGGTTATAGAAGAATTGATCTTTCTTCATTGTTGCTACAGTCAAAATTATTAATCCGAACATATTGATTATTATTTTTATCGTGTAGAAATTATGAAGGTCAAGTGTTTATTAACGATAGCTGTGCAGTTTTCAAAAACAAATATACAAATAGTATAATAACCTTTTTTTCTTCTTTTAAAAAAAAAAAAAAAAAAGGTTGGACGTATACATGACAGATGAAATCTACTTGTGAATGTCAGTGCATATTAATTTTCCTGTAAAAAAAGGATCACAGGTTTAACTCCTACTTATCAGCTTATTGGGTTTCATAATTCATTTAAGGTGGGCATTGTCTAATAACATGTAATTATTTATAGAAAATTTTCCCATTTAATAACAGACTGAAGTAAAAAAAAAAAAAAAAGATTATGAAATATTTCAATTTCTATAAAACATGGAGTTTTTTGTTTGGGTGGGGGGTCTTCTGTTTATTTAAAAGAAATTTTTTTTTTGTATTCGAGGAAAAATGCAGACCCCACATTATTATCATAGAACCGAGTCTGATTCTGATCGCATCCTGTCCAACATGTGTAGGGTTGCTTTATATTTTAATGAAACTTTTTAATTGGAGGTTCACTTGTATGTAAAAAGTTTTCTTTCTCATCTTGAATATAGTCGGATTCACTTGTATTGTAATGCCATTGGGAAAGGCATGAACCCACCTCTCCCCAACTATGAGTAAAATGGCGATTTAGTCGTTTCGCAGCCAAAATGGCAGACTATGAACAGTCTGCTAATTTCTGATTTTTTTCCGACCTCACAAATGTGTAAGTAAACCTAAATGAATTGTTTTGGACTAATTTCCAACTTTATTTCCTTTAAAATAATTTAAGGTAAATTTGAAATTAGTCCAAAACAATTTATTTGGGTTTACTCATTTGTGAATTCGGAAATTAGCAAAAGGTTCATTGTCCGCCATTTTTGGCTGCGAAACAACTAAATCGCCGTAAAATAGCAACTTATATTAAATGAATCGTTTCCTCTTGGTATTGTATTTCAGAATTAAATGACTCGAACCTTGATGTCTTGTGTTTTCCTTGGCTAGGAACAAAGTGTAGTATCTGTTCTGATAATACACTTCATCTTTCCTGTCCTCAGTCAGTGAAAGATAAATCCTTCTAGACTGAGGCAATTCTAATTTTTTGTCCCAATTCAGAGTGCTTCTTTTTGGTGATCTGGAATTTCTCCACATTAAAACCCGATTCTGCCTTCGTGGGGAGGCAAGCAAATAGGGAGTACGTACTTCCAGTGGTGAAGCCCCAATTTGAGAGATTTGGAGAGTGTGGAGTCAACCCTTAGTTGTCATTATTTACAGGTACATTTTGACTTGGGGTGGTAGTACCTATCAGGGATCTATTTATGGGTTAAATAGAATCTCTCCTGGCTAAGACATGAAACGGCATCTGGTTGTATACACATGCATTTATATCATGAATATCTAATCAATATCATAGCTAATCAATACATCATCAATAAATATCTTAATATATTAAGAACTTTAAGCATAACATTTTCTACCAAAATAACTGGATTCTGCATTAAATAACCCATAGAGGTTATAATGCTGTAAAACAAAACAAATATACAAACCAGAAACCTTGTTTATGGTATCCCGACTAGTGAGAATGCGGATTGTGTTGCAAGTACTGATTATTTACCTCTCTCCCACCGCAGGAAGATGTGACATTTCGGAAAGTGGGATTTGGTGGGCCAGCGCACTAGAGTTAGCGCACTCTGGCCCCACAAAAAATGCTTGGGCAGCCCCGTCTGCATTCTCCGGTCGGGGCACCTTAGGTAGTTAGTCATAAACTTACTCCTCCCCAAAAGAAGGAAGGCAAGGCCTGGTAGGGTGGACCTCCTAGGACTACCCAGAATCATACCTTAGCCTGACAGAAAAAAGGTCACCATTTATCATAATGGACCACCACCGCTAAACTGATTGTCGAGAAGGAATCCTCAACATGGTAAGAATGGCGTCTCTGACTTTCACAGAAGGACTGTGCAAGAAAGACAGCTCTGCAGTGCTGCAAGTACAGAGGCAATCTTTATAACTTGCCCGGAGCATTGCAAGGCTTCCTGATATTGTCACATCGTTACAAAATCTCCATCTTATTTTTAATACAATTGTAGAGTGACTATTAGTATTAACTTTATCATAAAAGTAGGGGTAGTTTCTTTCTCAGCCTGAAAGGGGGCTCTTAGGTCCGGTACTTATCCCTGGGATTACACTTTTAAGCAGATTGGATGACCTGAACCATCCTTATGACAGTATGCTAGTCTGTCACCAGTTATAATTCCTAGCAAAACTGGTACCCATTTTTACACCTGGATGAAGTGAAGGCATTATTTGAAAAACTTACATGCACACAACTTTGAAAACTTGCTGAAATGTTAGTTGTAAGTTATCTGGTGGTTGTGGACTATCGTCTGGGTCAGACTAAGTAATTTAAAAAATAAATTGTAGTTAAGTATGTTATTATATTGCCAATAACATGGTACAACAATAACAAATGAAAATTGGCTAGTCAAAAGCAAAGTTTGATTTGTCACCTTAAATGCTATTTGGGCCTGACTTTGAAAATCTGACAAGCTATGTTTGATAAGTGAGACATCCTTCTGTCTTAAGAGACAACGGATCCTGTCTTAAGAGCTGTCTGTGTAAGTAAGTAGTAAAGTTCCTTTCTCAGCCTTAAAGGTCCAGGTATCCTAGTGTTAATCAGAATGAATGACCATAACCATCCTTATGACAGGACGCTAGTCTGTCCCTTGTTATAATTCCCAGCAAGACTGGTATCCATTTATACACCTGGCTGGAATGTTTGCTTACAACATCCGATATTCCCGAATACATCTAAGTATCTAAGGCACTCGTCTAAGTATGGCCAGGCTCAACATCTAAATGAATAAATACGAAAGATTTTTCAATTTATCCTCACTATATCAACATCAAAACTGGTTGTGCTTATTTAATTCTATGATACAAGATAGACTTTTGAAATACTGTATATATAGGAAACTGCAAATACCCTCAAACACATTTTGGTCTTTTTAATTTGCATATTTATTATATAAACAGCTTCTAATAAATTAATATTCTGTAATATACAGTTGATATTTTGCATTGTCATATTTTCTTATATATACGCACTATTTTCCTTGATAGTAAATGGATGCTGAGAACTGATATTGAGAACAGATACTACACTTTGAAATATTTATTTGCACAAAATATTGCGTTCCATACAAATTAGGCACAAGGCCATCAAAAGTGTGGGGAGGGTTTGCGTTGGTCATCCTTTGTCTCGCGTGAAAAAATTGTCATCCTACTCTTAAATAGAATCATCTCAGTCACCACAATACCACATTTACTCTAGGGGGCCGTCTTACTTAAGATATCCCCAATTGGTTTGAAATTTTTATTTTGCATAAGTAAGGTTATATATACAGAAATTCATTGGAATAAAATGGAGTGGGGAAAGAACAAAAGACAAAATGTTTTGGTTAGTAACACCCCAACCCTTTCTAAATAATAGACTGCCAACTGTTTTCCAGTTTGTTCAGAACCGAAAACAAGCAGGTCAATCTCTAAATGGTATGGGATCTAAGTTAGAGAAAAAAGAAAAGGGGGGATGAAGTAGGGAGAGTAGGTGGTGTCCTTTCAAGATAAATGCAATTTAGACAAGGCCGAGGACAAAAATGTGAAAGTGGGGAGTGGCCATCTTGGAGGATTTCTATTACCAGGGAGGTGGGGATAACTCATTCACTTGACTAGCTAAGAGGCTGAACTCACCTGAAGGGTTGGGGTCTGACCAGACATTGAACCGTGCACGCCATGCTCAGGCAGGGAACACGTACTCATACTTTACTCCTTTTCGTACACACAAGCTCGCTACTTGTATCCACCTTTTATCAAAATTGAAGAATGTAATCTTTTTCTATCACATCTGATCTTAACCATCAGCTCGTGCTTGAAGAAATCCTTATGATAGCATCCTTCCATGATTATCTTCTTCGTTTGAAGGAGTGGGGGGTGAATTTTACTATCTGTTCTGTTGTCATGATATCATCCTCCCAGGCATTAACTCCTCCTTTTTTAGGGGGGGAGGGGGTGTTCGTCATGATACTAGGCTCTGTCATTACCCCCTTCTTTGGGTGTCAGTGTAAAATACGTTCCTTCAGCATGATATCCTCCCAGGCTAGCAAAAATAAAGTAAATCATCGTCTTTGTTGTTTATGGATGTTCAACGAAATATCAGACTCCCTGATATTATTGTAAAAACACTGATACAAATTTAAACCCTGAACCTTAGAATTCCGTATAAAATTTTATTTTGAAAATAGTTTGCTCTTCGTATAATTTTTTGTTTTCAATTGCATCTCTGGACAGACACAAAGATATCACGAATATAGTATATGTTATGTATCTAACCCGACACCATCTCATAGTTATCAAAGTCTTGTTGGAATTGTAGCTATGATCGTCTGATCCCTCTGTGCTGACAATAAGGTCAAGCCATTGTTACACAACCGGTGTCTTAAGTTGAAATTCTTTCAAACCCCTAAACCAGTTTTCTGTTGCAGCTGTAATAATATTATTGAAAAACAACATCCAGACCAAAGCAAACATAGCAGACAAGAAATAAGAGCACTAAGTCTTCGATTTTACAAATATCACCACCTCATAGTTGACAGAAGTGTTCAGACATTTTTCTTTTCTATTTTGTATATTAGTAATGCAAAAGTTAACAAAATAAAATTTTTAGTGATGCAACATTTTAAAAAAGATTGCCTTTGTATATACAAGGGTGGTAATTCAGTATATATTCAAGTGATACCTCTATAATAATGTTTAAATATATATATATATATATATTAGTTGTACCTACCCAACGTTGGCGTGGATGCAGTAAAGTCATTTTAGTTTTTAATTTTTATTTGTTTGCACATAGGTAGACAACTCCTATCATATTCTTCAATCACTCATTTAAGGTTCAACATTATAAATAAAATTAAGTAAAACGTCGTCTTTGCTGTTTATTGATGTCTGACGCAATAGCAGACTTCATGCTCCTTGGTTGATAGGCAATCACCTGGAGATATTGTCTCGATAAAAACACTGGTCCCCATCACCACACTGGGTTGGTGTCAGGTAGGGCATCCGGCATATAAAAATCTTGCCACAACTAAGGAAATGACTTCCCAAAAAAATCTGTCACATTTCAGGTTATGTAGTTTAAATAATGACCTGACCAGAGATAGGCTAGTTTGGAAGTCAATTTCTAAAAGCTGTCCAACACATGCCAGCATGCAAAACGAATGTTAAACCGATGATGATGATGTATGGCTATGCACTCACATGTTTCAGCTTTAAGGACAAACTATATTATGTTCTTTTCTCTACATATAAAATGAAGGAACCTATTGGTTTGACTACAACCAAACTTGGTATATAGAGGCTGTAAAGTTTATCTCAAATAGTCATTCGATCAAAAGATTGCATAAAAAATAATGACCTGTCCAGAAGTAGGCTAGCTTGGAAGTAAATTTCTAAAGGCTGTCGAACACCTACCAGCATGTAAAACGGATGTTAAAACGAATATGATGAATATAAAGTATAAGCTATGCCCCTTAATGATTTTTATTTTTAGGTGATTAAAAATATTTTATATTAGCAATCGCCTTGGCCGGACTAAATAATTTTTTGAATAAATTGTAGTGAAGTACGTTATTATATTGCCAATAACACAGTACAACAATAACAAATGAAAATTGGCTAGTCAGAAGCAAAGTTTGATTTGTTAGTTTAAATCTTATTTGTTAGATATGTATCAATTCTTAGCGCAAAAGAAGTTAACATAAAATAACATTTAAAATGGCCTTTTTATATGGCTACATCATAAATATTTTTAAATAAAAATTAAAAAAAAAAATTAAATGATTATTTTCACCTGACAACAAAGAAGAAATTTTAAAGAAAAAATGTCAGAATAATTTGCTAAAAAAGTCCATTCCTCCAATTTTCAAGTGTTATCAAAGAGTTCCATGTTATTTGAACAGCTTCTATATGAAAACAAATTCCTTTTGTTTATACAACACAAACTTCTTTTTTTTAGGGGAGGGGAGGGGGTATTTCTCACGCAGACCTTTTTGAAAATAAAACCAAAATGTCCAAGTGACGTCAATTTGGAATACAACTGCTATGTATAAGGGATCCAAATATGGGCTATATTTAGTTTAATTTAGTTTTGTAAAAATTCCAGTTTCTTTTGAGTATTTTAAAGGGATTTTAAGGGAAACAATAGGGGGCAACTTCACATTTGAAAATGCAACATACATAAATTGCTATTGTTTTGAAGGGAGCTAATCTAATATATGAAGTTATTTTGCCGGATTGTCCATGTTAGACCTAAATACCTTTTTATTCTTGCAGTATGTTCTTTGCACTAAAGTATAATTCTCTTCAGTTTATATATATATATATATATATATATATATATATATTATTATTATCATTTTCATTCTTCGTTGTCTCAAGCTTGAGGTTAGATGTTTTGTGAATGACTTCCAACTTTTCTTGTCTGTTGCCATTTCGCTTGTGCCGCCCGCCACAATCAGGTCCTCATCAACTGATCTTCTCCATGTCTTAAGCGTGACTTTGGGCCATCAACGTCAATGTAGGACACACACTTTGAAGCATTTCGAATGACTGACGACGGGCAATGTGGCCAAACCAGTTGAAACGTTGTTGTGCATGGAGGCCGGTAGAGTGAGAAAGTAATTATTGTGGCAAAGAAGATTATTGCAATGGAAACAATTTTAAATAATGATCTAGAAAGCTCAAAATGTAAGGAATAATTCCTATTTTAAATTAAAGGTATAAAATATGAGTTATCTCCCTTAAATTTTGAGCTTTTTTTAAAATCCCATCTCTTTGTGACTGACATTTTTTTTTTTAATTTAAAAATTTAAACTAAAATGACATTAAGAATTCTGGGCTCTGCTGGGTAGGTACAGCTTGTTCGGTATAAATTTAAGTGAATGCAAGCATAAGTTTGTAATGTAAACAAGTGAATTTAATTATAAAAGTTGTAGGTAAATTGGGAATCAAAATTTGAAACGAGAGTTTTGTTTTGTTTCGAAATGTTTACACAAGAGAATCGCTTTGCACAAGTAGAGTAAATTCTCTCTATTTAAATATGTGTGATTTGTAGTGGAGGAATGTTTATGTCGCTATGTGTATCGGTTCGTCGAATGATGACATACCAAGCAGCAACATCTAACATGGTATGGTATCGAGATGGCGAATAAAGCCAGACGAGCTCTCTGCCTCACCTGATGCAGAGATCCTTTTTAAGCCTAACACCATTATACATAACTCTGGTGCGCCCCATTCTTGATTATGCCATCAAGACAACAAATCCCTATCTACAACTAGGGGTGGGACGTAATGGGTGAAAATTTCAGATTCATGCAAGTAGTATTTTTTTTGTGTTCATTTATACATAAATAACACTAAACAATCAAACATTTTGAAAATTTTGCAAAATTCAGAAGGTGCAGGCCACTAGTTTTTGGCTATTTTACATTCATGAAAACCCTTTTACAGCCTGAAAATGGTCCTAAATTACAGTACTATATCAGATTTAACCATCTATATCCATTCATAGCTTTTGAGGATGTTTTAGGACCTGCAATGTCGCATGAAACCACTTTTTCACCGACAAATGATGGATTTTGAGTTCCGTGGAGCCCTAACGGCTATTTTTGGCCTGCACCTTCTGAATTTTGCAAAATTTTTAAAATGTTTAGTGTTATTTATGTATAAATGAATACTACTTGCATGAATCTGAAATTTTCACCCATTACGTCCCACCCCTAATGCAAAAAGATATTGTACACCAGGATGGTGTTGAAGGTTAGCAACCAGGATGGTGTTGAATGTTAGCAACCAGGATGGTGTTGAATGTTAGCAACCAGGATGGTGTTGAAGGTTAGCAACCAGGATGCTGACGGGATTCTCCATGCTTACCTACAAAGAACTGCTGCAAAGACTAAACCTTTAGAGAAGTTATTCACCCCAACATCTAGTCGTAGTCTCCGTAGACACTAGCAGAAGATGTACGATCGTCGCTTCTGTTTCAACAGAAGAAAAGCAGCATTCTCTGTCCGTGTTTCTGCTCCCTGGAACAGCCTGCCAGAGGAGGTTGTGATGATGCCTACCATATCCAGTTTTAAAGTTGTCTTTCTACATGGCTTGTTGCACTTTGCTATTTTTTCTGCCAATAAAATTGAGTGATAGATTGATTAGTATTGTCTGTAAAAAAGACAATTGATTTTTTCCAAGTGACTTTAATTAAAAAAGTTGTAGGTCATATTGGAAGCAATGAAAAACATGTTGCAATTGTTAAGGGCATTGTTACACTAGTTACAAAATACAATGCATCAAGCAATCTTCTGCTTATTGTCATTTACATTAACCTTTACATATTCTGAACCAGTTCAGAATACCGAGATGCCGTTGAACTCTTTTCTAAGTGCAAGAGATCAAATGTCAAAATATTTAAAAGCAATCAAAAACTGTTCTGGTGAAAACTCGCATGACTCAAGCACAATCTAAAGGACATAAAATTTCTGCAAACCCGATTAAAATAGGAATTGAAATATTAAATTTAATTTTTTACTGGATGTAGCTACCCAGCATTGCCCGGGATGCAATGAAGTCATTTTAGTTTTTAATTTTTATTTGTTTGCATATTTTTAAAACTTATACAGAAAAAGAAATAAAATTGTAGTTTTAAGGGACGCAACTCTTCTTATATTCTTCAATTAAAAAAACCACAAGATAACTTTATATGTTAGATAAAATCAAATCTTTATTCATAGTTTACTTATTTACTAATTAAAAAATCTGACGTTACCCGGGAGAAATAATTTAAAACCTGAAAGTTTGTGGCAATTAAAAAAATCTTTGGTGCTTATATAAATTAGAAGAAATAAGGAAAACGCAATTCCAAATAAAAACCCTTGTTTATACTTACGTATCAAACAAAGAACTATCATCACCAAAAATTTGGAAAAATGATCGAGTAGAATTTTTTAATTAAAAATAAACATCAGTTTCATCGTATTTTGTCGACTGCCATTGATTTATTACTTGTTAATATAACAGACTGAGTTATTTCCCCCTGAATTCCGTGCTTTTCGCTCCAATCAATGGTGGAACTCTAAAAAACGATATAACTGATTTTTATTCTTGATTAAAATTCTACTCGATAATTTTTGCTAATGTTTGATGTATATACCTATTTTTGCCTGATACATAAGTATATCAAAGAACTTTCCGGTTAATCTATTTGGAACTGCGTTTTTCATTGTTTGAGAGTATACTGAGATTTGTCGATTAATAAGAAATTAGCATAACCAGACTTACAGCCTGTAAGTGAAGCTTGTCTGCAAAAACCAGGAATCGGATAACTTGACATCTAAGAGAAACTTCTGCGACTAGATTTGAACATCATCATAGGCTTTTTCCTATATACTTTGCATATATTTTGTGTTATCAATGTGCTAACATATACCTTAGTTTTGGGTTTCAGTTATTTTTTAAAAAAACAATCCATTTTAATTCTAATTTGTAATTAACTGAACAAATCACTCATTTCTCTATTAGCTATCTATGTATTTCTCGCGCCTTCTTTGACTCTATGTTGATTCAATTTCTCAATGTTTTTGTGAGCATTTAAAGAAAGAGTGACGCTATTTTTTCAGCATAGCCACCTAATTTATATACATGTGTCTATACACACCGCAAACACGTATGTAAATTAGATGGCAATTAATAGGTCTCTTTACTTTTATATAAGAATAATAATTAATGATAATATAGAAGTAAAGAGACTTATTATTTTTAGTTATGCAAGAAGCATCTCTTCACAGTTTATAAATTTTTGAATGAAATCTAAGTAGAATAGTGGTTGTGACCCAATGGGTCAGTCTAGTATAATATGAATATACAGATCAAATTCTCTTCAATATTTCAACAGATTTAAAATAATCTTTTTTTCTTTCTTTCTAATAGTAATATACTATTAGAAGGAAAAAAAAGATTATTTTTTTATAAATTTACTTTTAAATATCTTTCTTGGCAGTAAAGTTCCAGCACGAGGACATATAAACTGATATTATTGACAATAAACTGATATCATTATTTTGAAGGTCTCAATCCGTATTGGAAACGATTTATTATATACGATTAATTAAATAAAGCTATTTTGCTCATAACTAGAGGGGAGTTCATACCTTTCCCAATGATACTAATACAGAAATGATTCCAAATAGATCAGATAGGATTTGAACAAGGCATATCAGATTCTACAGTGCAATGAAATCCATCAGGCCAATCATCGTCCCCCCCCCCCAAAAAAAAATGATTGAATAGTTCAGGTCATACATACAGATTTCAGATAATTTTTTTTTTTTTTTTTTAGAAAAAGAAAAAAATATAATGTTTAGAAAATTTAAAAAAAAAATGAAATGTGAACATTGCATCTCTATAACTGGCCATGACTGTCAGTCGGACACCATGCAACCTTGACCTTGAATGTTGATAAGGGAAGAAGGAGAGCTTATGTAAGCTACTTATGATAGTCTTTGTTCTCTTAAGTTACCAGTACGATTGAATTCAGAAAAGCTTAAAGAATACAATGATTTGATAGGAATTTTTTTAGAGCAGAGTTTTTCTGTTCAACTTTCAGACCGGATGCATCTCCTTTAGTGTTATGGCCTTATTTTATCTAAAACAAGCAAATGTTATTCACTATTCGATTTAAAAAACAAAAATGTTGTCTTCTAATTGTCAGATCCCCAAAATATTGACCTCAAAAGCACTGATTGTTTATCATTCTGTATTTTGCCGAGTGTCTTTGTGTTATCAATCCTCATTCGATACATTTAAATGTCAAATAATGAACTTTGAGGGCAGAAAAAAGATGAATTGATTGCCAAATTTCTGAGTAGAAGAATAATAATTGTTATATAAATTATAAAGTTATATATTTGTATGTATTGGATTCACTCCTAAACTAATTAACCAACCATTATGAATTTTGGAACAGGGCTGTTTGGCGCAAGGGGTCCAAATATGGGCTATATTTAGTTTAATTTAGTTTATGCAAAGGGGGTACAAAAGGAATGCAGAATCTGTTCGTGAAATTTATGATACTTCCGATTTTTGTGAAATTTTAACAGGTATAGACATCAATTAGTAAATATTCCTTAAATTTCAGTTTCTTTGGAGTATTTTAAAGAAATTTTAGGGAACATAATATGGGCACAACCTCCCATTCGAAAATTCAAATATTTCAGATTTGCATTAAATTTGATCCATAGTCATTAGATACCAATTAAGATCCCCCTAAATTTAAATTTCTTCTTAAGACTGCTTAAGCCAAAATGTTAATGGTCAAAGACTAGGAATGTATGAATCTCATCTTCATGCAAAAAAAACTTGACCAACAATTTCAAAAGGAAAATACTGCAGCATGAATGAAACTACTTCTTTAAAGGGCCCATCCCAACTTTTCTGTAGGGGAACCTAATTTTGTCCAGAAATCTCATCTGACATTTTCTAGAATCGAAATCATATACTGCATTTTAGTCAAAATCTAAATAAGGATTCTATAGTCAGTAGCATTATATCTGGATTTTAATCTTCGTAAGGTGACACAAAAGTGGTGCTAAACTTGTTTCAGGAAATAAATTTACCTGACCTGGGACGGGTATTTTTCTAGTTATTATATAAATAGTAGTTTTATTTGTGACGGGTGTTAATTTAAATTGAGTTTTCAATAAATAAATTAGTGACATTTTATATATATATATATATATATATATATATATATATATATATATATATTTATTTATTTATACTGTTACAAATCGGCTATGACATGTCACACAGGGAAATGCGCTATCACCCAGCGTGAACAATAATTTCCCGGATTCAAATAGGAATTTAAAAAAGTGGTTATTAGTTTTCAAACTCTGCTTTGGGTCTGAGTAGATATCAATAAAGGTAACATGCTGAAGAAATAACAGTGACACAAGAGATTGTATAAAAATAGGATTTATTAAATGGGGATATTAATAAAAACAGACACAACATAATAAACAAGATAATGATGGGAAAAGCATAATGGTCGGGATTGGGGTAAATAAAATTTCTGGGAGACAATGTGAATTCAAATGTTAAAATGTTAGCTTGAAAAAGGACAATGTTCTGGTTTTGAGATAAATACTAGTTTGGGGAACAAAGAAAGTTCAAAATCTGATGACACGTGTATGAAAAGAGAGAATATTTTGATGTGAGTTTTTGGGAATGAAAACCAATTCAAAAAGATACTTATCTTTTGGAGAATATGGGCGCCGATTGAGAAATTGATATCTCTTCAATCAAGAATATGAAAAGTTCGATTATGTGGTGGAGATGATTGCTGGCAAAGTTTGAAGTTCAAAAATCAATATCTTCGTTCATGATATATCTGCCGGGAGAAGGACGATACCGGTTTATTAGGCGGGGTAAAAACCCCTGGTTGAAGCCTTAATTAAAGCTAGCAGACAGAAAAAGATGATCTGATATTTATCACAAACACACTTTGCTACACACAAAAAAAAATGCACTTGTGTTTCAACTCGGGAAATATCTCATCAGGCGAGGTTGTAAACGAAATAGAACAAAAATTGGAGGAACTTTTAAATTAATTTAAAAAAATTTTTAATTACAGAAAACAAAAAAAAAAACATGTGTCCTTATGGAGTAAGTTAGTGAACCTACCTCTCCCTTCTTTTAAACCTTTTTTTTTTCAAAAATGTAATTTGAGTTTGATTTAAACCAAAATAAAATAATAAAAATTAAATGTCTCTTCTTACAATGACCTTGGGTAGACTTTTTGTTTCTATCAGAATAATATGGTGTCTGCAAGAGAGATAGAGGGGGGGGGGGGGAACAAAAAGGTGTAAGAGAGAGTATAAGACAAATCAGAATATAGGAAGAAATTATCCTTCAAATTGAATTAGTGATCAGCAGGGTTTTTTTTTTTTAACAACTTCTATTAATGCAGTTGGGGGGGGGTGTAGGAAGGGACAAATTTACTTTTATGTATTGTCATCTTATTCTAGAAGGGATCAACTAACATATACTAGTAGCTAAAAGTCTTTCTTTTTTTTTCTATGAAATAAAGTTGTATTTGACTTATATATCACCACCATCACCATCAGGGTTTTTGATCACTCCTGGAGGAGGAACCCCTCCCCGGTTTCTGTCCACCTTATTTGCGACAGTCATTCAGGGTTTTTTTGCCATAGTCGCCACGTTAGACATTGCGGTATGGCGTCGCTATTTACCCATAGCTAGATGTCCACATACAGTCCATTGGTATTCGCAAATGGTCACCTATTTTAGTATTGGCCAGGCTCAACGTCGCTTAACTTCGGTGATCTAGTGAGAACCGGTGTGTCAACATAATTATGCCATATATATATATATATATATATATATATAAAAAGGTAGAAGGATGAAAAGGAATTAGAAAAGCGAAAGGCAGTTGCTCAATGCAAGGTATATTCTGCAAAAGGGCAATTTATTCAGTTATTTTTTTCCTTAAGCCAGGCTTTTCAAAGATCAAAATCTTATCAGAGGAAATTGCTGGGATAGATAAGTTGGCAAAGGCCAAGATTTAAAATTTCTCTCTATCCTGTATATTGAGCTGTGCACTTTTCACAATAGTTTTTACCTTTCCTAGAAGTTCGCTTTTAGTTCTCCACTTTATATATATATATATATATATATATATATATATATATATATTACACACATAGCAATAAACTTTAAAGGCTTAATGTTACAAATTTATAAATGATAGTTTATCTGATCTGATTAAAGACATAAAGATATAGAAAAATGATATAAAATTTTTAGAATAAAACAAATATATGGATATATGTTAGTTTACAGAATGGAATATATTCAAACTTAATGAAGATAAAAACTAATTAACTGTTAGTGTATGTATTTATAAGTTTAAAAAAATAATAATGTACATAATAAAACTTTTAACCGTTTTACTGTTTAACTTATTTTATTGTTTTATTTAATCATATTCTAGTGTGAACCTTCTGTTATACTTGTAATTTATGGTAATATCATTTAATAAATCCTTTCTAACTTTAAATCTAATTATCTCCAGTTTTTCATTTAAGCATAACTAGCAGGGTACATTTAATGATATACAAGTGTCTGCTTTTATTTTAGGAGTTTCTACTTGATTGTTGGTGTTTTTTTTTTGTTTTTTTACTCTCTATTAAATTCCCAAAGTACTTCGACAGAGAGGTAGTCTTTTTATATACGTCATTATTAAAGGAGGATTTAGGGTTATACAATTTGCTCTTGAACGAATTTCCACTACTGTTTATGTAAAATCTTTTAGTATCAGGGTTTTCTTATAATATATATTGTTCCTAAATTCACTATAAAGCTTGAGATGCAGTTATTGTAAAATGGGCAAGCATCTGCCTTTTTGCAGTTAAATTTGTTTTTGTCTTCGAAGTTTACCGAATCACTATTTATCTTCTATAATAAATATCAATATGTATTATTTATGTGTGTGTGTGTGTGTGTGTGTCTCCCTTCTGATATGCATAAGGTTACTAGGAAGAAGCCGGTAAAGCATAAATAGTAGAAAGAAGTGATAGCCAATAAAAATAAAAATAATGGTGAAATGTATTTAAGCAAAAGTTTGTATGTGTGTCTCTCTCTCTCATATTATCAGTATCATTATTGTTTTTACTTTAAAATTATTTCATTGTATAAACTGCATTGGCAATCGTAGTGTCTAAGTTGTTCCATGGACTTTTGCTATTGGTTCCTTAGCTTAAGTAAAGCGTACATCTTATGCTTTATATTCTTTCAAGCTATGAATTCCTGAGTTTAATTATTTTATGTTCATCATCATATTCGGTTTATTGTCTGTTTTACATGCTGACATGTATTATAATAGTCATATTTCCATCATGACTCAAAGTGATGCTTATATACTATCTATCTTTATATCCGATGTATAATTTTTAATATGAATATATAGCTACTGTATATAGTTTATTCTTAACACACGTAGTATTAATTTTTTCAACTTGGTGTCTTTCACTTGTTTGCAAAGGTTTCAGTTAACAAGTTTGATGTTTTATTTCTAATGTAATTATATAAATATGTAAATACCCTCTTTGTATACACCCCTATCTTGTTTGATACCCTTCTTAATATAAGGTACTCAATAGTAGGTACACCAATATGTAAATGTTGACAACATGTTAGATGGCATATTGATATGTTTAACCGTGATTTTTTTTATGGCGGATGTACATAATATTTGTGGGAGTTATGGAATCGGCTTTACCGAATTGAAATTCTATCAGCTCTATTGTTTTCAAGTACGGTTGGAAAGGTATGAACCCATAATTTCTCCGTGGCTATGCAGAAAAATACTGGCTTGTGTTCAACTAATCTTATACGGTTAATCACTTACGATGGGTATTTTGTTTAGGCATTAAATGACCTAAAAAGGTTTGATATGCCGTAAAAAAAATAAAAAAACAGATTAACTAAACCTAAATGGAAAACTGCTGCAAAATCAATCGGCTGAGGATTAAGCCAATAAACTTATTGATCCGTGATTAATCGGTTTCAAATTACTCTAATAATTGAGTCACAATGATTAATGAAGTTCAATATGTGCCTCTGAGCATTTTCTTTTTATTGTCTCAAGTGTAGAATTATTGGATTTGGGGAGTGGAGGAGAGGAGGAGGAGGAGGATGCAACTGTTATTTTTGTAGTAGAAGTATCAGCAGTAGTTGTAGTTGTGCTATTGATGATGAAGAGGTGGTCTATTATTTACTTGCGTTTCAACGAGGGTAAAGTTAGTTACAACGTCTGTTTTTAATGTGAAGAATCCAACTCCCTCAAAAAAGGAATTGGACTGGAAATTTTTTTTTTTTTTTGTAAATTGCCTCAGTCTAGGAGGATTTCCCACTTTGGACTGAGAACAGAACAGATACTACACTTTAATCCTAACCAAAACGATGTGGTCTAACTGTTGACAGCAAATTATTTAGCTATCAGGTTTTTAAAAAATTCGAACACTAGAGTCAGTTTCTTATTTTCTATTTGTTTTTTTGTTTTTAACTTTTGCAGAAATTCCTGACTCTGACTTTTTACTCGAGAGAGAAGAGTCAGATGAAAAGTATTTGACTCCGAAAAAGTTTGTTTTAAAAATCTCAACTCTGACTCGCCATCTCTGGCTTTAAGGTGATTTTTAGTGCGGACGAAGAAGCTTAACATTGTATAGAAACAATAACTTGACAGTTTTAGGCAATATTTTTATCACATATTTGGTATTCTTATTTAGTTTTTGTTCAGTTGTTTATTTTTTATTAGTCCTATTATAAGATTATCTTAAACTTAAGTATTTGCTTTCCTATAGCAAATATAGATATATGCCTTCTTAACATTGTTTTATCTTCAAATAAAATTTATTGGCAAAAAAAAAAATAGCAAGGTGCAACAAGCCATGTAAAAAAGAAAAGCTATTTGCATCTTTATACATTCTGAATGTTTGTCCAAGGCAACGCCTTTTGGCTAAGAGCAAAGTGTAATATCTGTTCTGATACTGCACTTATCTTTTTTGTCTTCGGTCAGTGAAGGAGAAATACTTCTAGACGGAGGCAATTTTAATTTTTGTTCCAATCCAGAGTTCCCCTTTTTGGGAAACTAGATTTTTCCCCACACTAAAAACCGATCTTGTGTCTAACTCTGCTCTTGTGGGGAGGCAAGTAAATAGGAACTTTAAACCTGAAAATGGTAGGCATCGGCACCACCTCTTCTGGCAGGCTGTTCCACAAAGCAGAAATGTTTCTTCTGTTGAGCTGATACATGTTCTGCAGGTGTGAAAAACTCCTTGAAAGGTAGATTTCAATTCCCTTTGATGCTATACGCCAGAATCAGGTCACCTTCTGCTGCTCAAGTGAGAACAGATTTAGTTTTTGAAGCCGCTCTTTGTAGGTAAGCGTGAAGAGTCCCATCACCATCCTGATTGCCAACGGTTGACCACGTTCCAGGTGTACGATGATATCTTTTTGAACGTGAGGAGTTGTTGCATGCATGGCATGCTCAGTTAGTGTTCAATGTGAGCGCACATCTCATGTTATCATAAAATTAATGTTTAACCTGGTCGCTTTACACCTCTTTATTATTTAACCTTTTGATTGGATAATTTGGATCTGAATGTTTTGGATGTAGGGTTATTATTTATATTGATTTTCTTTGGACAATTGCTCGAAAAGTATCTATATAATAATTGCCTCCCTCCCCAGTTAGTTAATCGAACTGTAATGCTACTAAATCAAAGAGATGGAATTCACCTCAACTTCAATGCAGCAGTAGTAGTAATGAAGCTTTATTTGCATATGTAAACAAGAAGCAGACGACAAATGAGTTTTTTCTTCAAATTAATTTTGTCACAAAAGTTTTAATTAAGAATTTCATGAACCAAAATGTGTCAAGGAAAAATATACAAAAACAATAAAGCAGTGCTAAAAATTTCAACAAATTTTGTTTATATTAAGTGGACTTTTTTTATTGAAAAAATACAGTAACAAATAATTTTATCCAAAATAAAGCAAAAGAAAAAATTTGTTTTTATACTTTTATTGTGAAACAAATATTGTCATCAAACTAAAATTATTACATTTTATAACATTTGGACCTTTCAAAAAATATTTTAATGGATAAAGCAGCCGTTGATTTTACACGAGGTCTCACTAGAGAATCTTGATATTACGATGAGGACAATAGTCTGATGAGAAATGGCTTCTTTTATCTTATTTTTTAATCTTTCTTAACCCTCAGGGCTGACTTAGGTCAACTTTATATAGGTTATGACTGCATGTCACATTTGGTTGAAATCTGTTTAGTAGTTACTGATCTAGTATTAACACAGTTGGATAGGTAGCCACCTCATTTTATTGATTAGAGAAGAAGAAAAGCATTAATTCTCAACATCTTTTATACAAAAATTTCTTTAATTTTTACATAAAGTTAGTTTTTAATTTTTTTTTTTATTTACTTATACCTGTGTCAACTATTAACCAACTGCGATCGATCTGGTTCCTTGTTTGATCTCTACAGCATCTTGCTTGAGTCCTGTACAGGCCACACAGTTTTTGGCACCTGACTTAACAATCTTCAGCCACTCATACCCGACACAGCTTGAGTAGGTTTTCATACCAGTCAAAGATTACGTCCTCGACAATCAGTCTGCCGGTGATCTTGCTGCTGTCAGTTTGAGATATGGTTCTGTTTAGTCCTAAGAGATCCACTCTCCCAGGCTTTACCTTACCTCTTTGAGAACGGATTAGTTTATTGCTAATCGTCTGAGGGCCCCTACCGTGGAATGCGAACGAGGCTGCTTAGACATGTTTTGTAGGCCATAGTGCACTTCTAGTGCACTGACTTTTCAAACCTCATTTGACCTTGTGTCTAACCTCTTAAGGAGGTAAATAAATCACTTATGATTAAACCGTCAAAGATTTGAGGACCAGTGATTGTCACCATGTCATCTTTCACCATTGACAGATACATTTTGAACTGTCCTCCTCGCTGCTTCTGTGAGTGATGAGGTGGATTTAGCGCTGCAGATTGCAGGGGAAACTTTGTCAGAAGAACGATGTAGGCCATGACAAAACGAGCGCTGTTTTCTGGCCAGCAAATTATTACCAATGTGTGTTTTTTGGTAGAAGGCGCATAGTGTGACATGAGACACAATTTTTCTTCACCAATAAATCAGTTGCGAAATGAAATTGCAGGTTATGATTCAAAATTGGATTAGACATTGAGTTAAGATGTGTGTATGCGCTTGTGTCTGTCACATACGACCCATCCTTTTCTAGTTCACTTGAATGAATCTGAACTAGTTAGGTTTGTGTAAATTACACAGGATTTGAAATTAGTACACTATAAAAGACGTTTAGTATACCACATACATTTAAAAAAAAAAATTCTCAGTCAAATCAAATTTACAATGCGAAAAGAGAAAATTTTCCAAAATTATGGTAATTTCGTAATTCATTAAGAATTAAAAAAAGATTGTTTCTTTTATAAAATAAATGTAAAAGCTGTGAATTGTTAAAGAAAATGTAAAAACGTATTTAATAAAAGTTAGAAAACTGTTGATGAGATTGCGTTGCATTTTTAAGAAATTTTAATGAAGTTAATTTTTTTTTTAATTGTTGATAATGAGTTCACATTTTTCAGTGAAAATGTAAAAAAAAAAAATTTTACATGGACTTCCTAACTTTATGTATATAGTTTTTTAATAACGTTATTGTCAAAAAGTTAGCCACCCAGGTATATATCATTGAAGGTTAGTCACTCAGGTTCATGACCTTGAGAAGGTTAGCTACTCCGGGTGCGTTACCTCGAGAAGGTTAGCCACCCCGGGTGCGTTACCTCGAGAAGGTTAGCCACCCCGGGTGCGTTACCTCGAGAAGGTTAGCCACCCCGGGTGCGTTACCTCGAGAAGGTTAGCCACCCCGGGTGCGTTACCTCGAGAAGGTTAGCCACCCCGGGCGCGTTACCTCTAGAAGGTTAGCCACCCCGGGCGCGTTACCTCTAGAAGGTTAGCCACCCCGGGCGCGTTACCTCGAGAAGGTTAGCCACCCCGGGCGCGTTACCTCGAGAAGGTTAGCCACCCCGGGCGCGTTACCTCGAGAAGGTTAGCCACCCCGGGCGCGTTACCTCGAGAAGGTTAGCCACCCCGGGCGCGTTACCTCGAGAAGGTTAGCCACCCCGGGCGCGTTACCTCGAGAAGGTTAGCCACCCCGGGCGCGTTACCTCGAGAAGGTTACCAACCCCGGGCGCGTTACCTCGAGAAGGTTAGCCACCCCGGGCGCGTTACCTCGAGAAGGTTAGCCACCCCGGGCGCGTTACCTCGAGAAGGTTAGCCACCCCGGGCGCGTTACCTCGAGAAGGTTAGCCACCCCGGGCGCGTTACCTCGAGAAGGTTAGCCACCCCGGGCGCGTTACCTCGAGAAGGTTAGCCACCCCGGGCGCGTTACCTCGAGAAGGTTAGCCACCCCGGGCGCGTTACCTCGAGAAGGTTAGCCACCCCGGGCGCGTTACCTCGAGAAGGTTACCAACCCCGGGCGCGTTACCTCGAGAAGGTTAGCCACCCCGGGCGCGTTACCTCGAGAAGGTTAGCCACCCCGGGCGCGTTACCTCGAGAAGGTTACCAACCCCGGGCGCGTTACCTCGAGAAGGTTAGCCACCCCGGGCGCGTTACCTCGAGAAGGTTAGCCACCCCGGGCGCGTTACCTCGAGAAGGTTAGCCACCCCGGGCGCGTTACCTCGAGAAGGTTAGCCACCCCGGGCGCGTTACCTCGAGAAGGTTAGCCACCCCGGGCGCGTTACCTCGAGAAGGTTAGCCACCCCGGGCGCGTTACCTCGAGAAGGTTAGCCACCCCGGGCGCGTTACCTCGAGAAGGTTAGCCACCCCGGATGCGTTACCTCGAGAAGGTTAGCCTTTTCATAATGGCCATGTATTTCAACAATTGTGTGTTCATGTTCGAACAGTTTTTATGAGGTTGGTTAAGTAATTAAATGAAGTTCCACATGGTGTACATTATGCTGCACAGAAATAGCACAATCAAATATGAGAGTAAAGAGCTCTGAAACGCAACTTCAACAAGCAGTGAATAAAAAAGGATTTGCACGATAAACAGCGAAATTTGAACATTGCATCATTTATTTGTAGTGATAATCTTTTCCTTATTTTGGAGAATTCTTTTAAATAAAAAAACAAAACAATTAAGATTTTAAAAGTAAAACATTGGAATAAATTGTTAAAATTTGGGAAAAATCCTAATAAAACCATAAATATTCGTCTTTTGGTTATTTTTCTGTAGTTTTAATTCTTTTAAACATCAATTATTCTATAAATTATCCCTTTATTGTTTTTAAAAAAATAATATTCTAACCTGATAGCACACCCCGCCTGTACATTATTCATTCATTTAGCCATTTAACATCTCTGACCGAAACACTTTAAATCATTGATCTGCAGTGATAGCATCCATCTGTCTGAATCTGAAAGTCTCTGAAATTTCTTTTAATTGTATCTTTGTATCTAAATTCATGTCTGCTACGATTTTGGTACCCATTTGCAAACAGAGTAAAATGGAATTTGTTTTGGAATCCTGTCTTTTGCATCCACACCACATGTCCAGTCCATCCATCTAAGGTTTTACTGAATGAAAAGTGTATGCATGTTGTCCAAACCGAAACTTCCACATTTCAGACCTTCTTCCACCGTTTAATATTTATGATTGATTATTAAATGTATCATCACATAGGTGTGTGTATGTATATATATATATATATATATATATATATTAGAACAATATATGTTCCAGGATGTGTAAGATTCCACAAACAATAGTTTTGCACACCACTTTTATGTCTCCTTATAAAGATTAAAATCAAGATATAATACTAAACCTTATGTCTTGAATCCTTATTCCACTTTTTAATCAAAATCCATTACATGATTTTTAGTTTAGAAAATAAAATTTGAAGCTTAAGGGGTCTTCAGAAAAAATTGAAATTCAGAGAATCTTGCTTAATTTGTATCTAATGACTATGGATCAAATTCAATGCAAATTTGAAATATTTGAATTTTTGAATGAGAGGTTGCACCTATGTTATTCCCCCTAAAAACATACCAAAGAAACTGAAATTTGGAGAATACTTATTGATGTCTATTACTTATTGTTAAAATTTCACAAAAATTGGAGTTATCTGAATTTTCACGAAGGGCTTCTACTCCTTTTTTACCCCCTGTGCACACAACTAAATTAAACTAAAGATAGCCCAAATTACGACCCCTCACACCTAGCAGTTGTGTTCCAAAATTCATAATGATCGGATAATTAGTTTAGGAGTGAATCCTTTACATACAAATATATAAACATACGAAACTTTATATAGATAGAGGGTTTCCATAAAGTTTGTGCGTAATATAAAATATATGCATAACTTTCCTCTTTCTGCAGAATTATCTTTATTCCTCAGCTTGTACAATTAAGATTGATGCAGCTTTTCAACAAGATAGAGCACCTTGCCACTTTGCTTTGCTTTGCTAGCTATGGAGGTTTTAAATCGGAAATTTCCAAACAGATGGATTGGAAGAGGTAAACCATTTTCTTAGACCCCACATTGTCAGATTTGGCACCATTAGATTTTCTTTCATGAGAACATGTGAAAACATTTGTGTATGCCAGCAAATACGAACTTTGTATGTGAAGTTTGATCACTTGAGTCTTGTAGATTGTTCAGATTTCCACACAATAGAGGAGTATTGAAATCACTATACATTTCACCTAGATGGTAACATTGTAATTCTTCCACACACATCTATATATAAAGCAAAAGTGTATGTGAGTCCATATTTACTTGCCTCCCCACAAGGACAGAGTTAGACACAAGGTCGTTTCTTAATGCGGGGAAAATTCAGCTTTTCAAAAAAAAAGTGCACTCTGGATTGGGACAAAAATAAAAATTGTATCAGTCTAGAAGAATTTCTCCTTCACTGACCGCCGAGGACAGAAAAGATGGAGCTTGGTGTCAGAACAGATACTACACTTTGCTCCTAACTCAAAAGTCAAAGAATGTGAGTCAGTTTTTGTCTGTATGTTCATGCATCAATTGATGTCTCCAATTAAAATGGCATGTTTGGAATCAACAGGTTCATGAGGTTATTGCATCCTGGTTTTAGATGAGTAAAAGTTGATTATTTTTCTATTATAATAATGTATAAGAATAATAACAACAAGCCGCGCGTGCGTGGTCCCTCTCTGTATGTGGCGAGTGTAAAATGCAATAAATTTGGGCAATTTGGGGCATTTTTGACTCCCCTTTGACCCCCTGGGGGCGTGAACCAGAATTTTTCTGAGGTCAAGGATGCTCATTTTATATCCAGAACAATTACCTCTACATTTTGGCCAAGTTTCAGAAAAATTGAATGGATGGATCAAACGTTATGGGAGAAAAGGGTAATTTTTTGCCATTTTGGGGGCTTTTGACCCAGATTTATTTCAAGGTCAGTGATACTTATTTTCTATTAGGAACAATTGCCTCCACATTTTGGTCAAGTTTCAGAGAAATTGAATGGATGAAAAGTTATGGGGCAAAAAATGTCATTTTTTGCCATTTCGGGGCCTTTTGACCCCCTGGGGGGGCTAACAAGATTTTTTTTCAAAAATCAGAGAATGTCACTTTCTAACCTGACCAAAGTTACAACTTCATACAAAATTTCAGAGAAATTCAATGGCTGGTTGCGGAGAAAAATCCGGACAGACGGACATGCCTCAAAACATAAGTCCTCTGATTTTATAAATCGGGGGACCAATAATGTAAGAGTTGGGTTATTTTTTTAACAACATATCAGCCTTTACTGTCATTCAATGTTAGAAATTATTTTTCCATAACAAATATTTGTCTTTTATAAACGAATTATTAGAAGAATAGTATTTGTACTATTTAAACCATAAATCGGTTGAATGAGAGGACTTGTACCATTCTCAAGTTTTATTTCTTATGTTAAATATATTTGATACCCAAGCAACATTGGGTAAATCTGCTAGTATATATATATATATATATATATATATATATAGCTTGGATAATCCAACAAAAAGTAGATAGAATGGAAAGCAAGCACTTTTCAAAAAAATATTGACCGTCCACCTTCCATTCCCCCCTCTCATGTCTTTGTGTTCAGTTGTAAATATAAAAAAGTGAATAACTCATTTCTGAGGAAGACTTTTTAACAAGAAAGACGAAATATTAAAATCTCACCATATGCGTTAATTTGATTGTATTGTTGGCATATTTGATTTTTGATTTTACCTTACACACACACATACATGAGAGAGAGTTAGTCAGTTAGTCAGAATTACCTACTAGACACCATCCCCGAGTGTCTTCGGTCTCTTTGTACAAGGGTTTGTCAGGACAACCTGATATAAGGATACTTCACCCTACAAGTAAACTCTTACCAAATATTCAAAATAACAAGTTTTTGAAGTTCAAATAAGATCCCCTGGCTGATACGAGGAATGGTGCACCTTCTCCAAGTAACAGCTCTAAGCTGGATACTCCACCAGACCAGATGAATTCTTGTCCTGAAATCCGCTAAGACCAAGAGACCACTAGAAAGGTATACTATAACATAGTTAACTGGTCAATTGGGGAGAGGAAAATTAATGTTCTTAATTTCTTTACTAAATCAATGTTTGACAGGAAAGGAGAACTTTAATGGAATATTTGAATATCTGTGTTTCTCATATTGAGATCAAGTGTTAGCCCCAAGAAGGGGACCCTTGATTTCTGAGAACTTCGACTGAGTAAAATAAATATATATATACACACAATTTAAAACCCTCTGCTTTGTATGATCTTTTAGCTTGACTAATCTACTCCATAAGTACACATTTTTCTGTTTTCGTTGCTGTAATCAAGTGTGAATGCCAATGTCATATCGAAGTACATGTAAGAAGTGAACTACAAAACAATGGGTTTTACATAACAGAAACACGCAAATGTTTAATCCAGTTTTAATCCTGACATGCAAGTGCAAATACGACAAACCGATTTTGTTGCCAAAAAAAGATACTTCATAACTGACTAATATGAAGGATGAAAAGTTTTTTAAAAAAATCTATTATACAAAATCCGTTTAACTTTAAAAGAAAAATATTGAAAAAATCCATTGCATCGAAGACATTGTTGAAAACTAATGTCATTCTCAGTTGAGTTTTAAAATAATAAATTGAAAAACTGATTATTATTATTTCATTGCATAAACGTCATTTATTTTTGTAATGACGTAAATTATCGATCAAAAAATATAATTGTTATTTTCTCCCTCTGCAATACTTTTTTTTTCTCATATCTTCCCATGGTAAGGAATTACATTGATTTAATTCTTGCTCTGTAAGTATATAGTTTATGAATAATGTGAAACAAATTCAGAAAATTAGTGAAATATTGTGTTTTGTAAAACTAGTTAAAGATAAATTGGGTTGGCACGAAGGTGTATGATAGCATAAGGGAAGCTTTTTGTTTTCTTTCAAAGCTGTGGGGTAAATCCTCTCTCCACAATTAATGGAAGGGCTGTGGAGTTGATAGTCCAAACGCTCAACACCTGAAATTGTAAAAGATCAGGCTATAACTCATAATTGTCAAATTTTTAAAGACCCGATTCCGTCTTAAGAAATCTTTTTCCACGAGTAATACTTCATATATTATTTATATATTTATTTATAGTATTTTGATTTTAAAGAGAACAGGTGTGTTTCAAGGATATTTTTTTAATAAACAAAATCTCAAAATAAAAAAGTGATGAAAATTGGCCAATGACCAAAAACATATCAAAGTATTTTGGTGGTCATTAAATGGTGGTTGTCTTTTTAAAATTGGACGACTATCACTTAATAATGACATGAAGATTTTGATGTTTATTTATTTTATATAAATATTTTATTAACTTGGCTATGGATCCATTTTCCTTAATTATGAGTTTTTTTTTGGGGGGGGGGGGCATCTTCGGGGAAGGGAGTCCAAAGCCCCTATCTAGCAGACGCCTTCTACACTACATGCTTTCCTACCAAAACCCAGTTTACAACTGTTTTATGGCATATAACAATTTTGGGGTTATTTAATGCTGAATCAAGTCATTTTGGTAAAAGGGTTTCTGCTTAAGGTTGTTAATATCTTCAAATATTTCTTCATGGAGTTTGCCTTGACTAGTTATTCATTATGTAAATCCATGTGTCTGCCAGCAGATGCAGTTTCATGTGATATCCAGGACGGATTCTATTTAATTCATATATGGCATCATGACAGGTACAACCACTCTGGCTCAGAGTGGACCTGAGAGTAATGGTCACTCCATGATTCTCTATACTTTACTCCTCAAAG
Source organism: Sepiola atlantica (assembly GCA_963556195.1). Taxonomy (NCBI): domain Eukaryota; kingdom Metazoa; phylum Mollusca; class Cephalopoda; order Sepiida; family Sepiolidae; genus Sepiola; species Sepiola atlantica. The sequence goes on along the minus strand of OY744532.1, from coordinate 74,884,502 downwards.
CTCCCAAATTGGAGCTCGATGATCAACATAATTCAATAGTAAATTTATATAAAAGTTTTTTTATTTTATGAAAATAGGTATTTAATTTATGTACAGTGTGTGTGTGGAATTTTTTTGTTTACCACACCTTCCTTTGGCAACAAAGTCAGTCAGTTGTAGACGAAATAACATGTTATAATTCAAACTGTATCATAGACAATATTTGAGTCGAGCTATGTATGTGTGGGTGTGTGACTGTCTCAAAGTCCTTTGTGTTTTTAATTCACTTCCTGCATGTGTTCAACTGTAGCAAGATAACATTGACATTTATGCAAAAGCAATGAGAACACAAAACTGTGCAGTGAGTTGCATTTTAATGAGATGACTAAAACAAGCCATCGTTTGAAGATATTTTGGGTGTCACTATCGCAATACAGTGAGTCCGCTTTATGGTGTGTATAAACATATGTAGAATGATACTCATCCAATACGCCTGCACTGTACTGTTAATGCCTGGGCAACGGCAGAGGCTATAAATAAGTGACTGGTTGAGATAAAATACTTTGTATCATGGCTTGCAAAATCTGTAAAGAAGCTCTTGCTGAAATCTGCTTGGTATCACTGGATGTGTTCATCTCATAATGTCGATTGAGATGTTACAGCCAACACGGTTGATCTCTCTATGCATAGGGAAAATCAGACCCAATATCTAACATATCAATTATCTTGTCAGACTCGAACAGTAATTTGTCTGACATATTGATATTGATTCTAACTAGCCTATTTTTTCGTTTATTCTTCCACTGGCATGAATATATTTTATTTCGCTTTAGTTTTTTTTCTGAAAATACTTATTCCACTTGAGAAAACTGTTAGTGGAATATTTTCCCTTACTAATGCTTAATTCCTATTAAAAAAATATTTGATTACAAAATTAATGTCACCAAAATTAATTTCTGTTTCTTCATAAAGAAGTCAGTAATTTTTCTTTTACTCCTGGGTAACGCCGGGTAATTACAGCTGGTATATATCTATATATATATATATATATATATACACACACGACACAATCACATTGCCACACCGGTTCCCGTTAGATCACCGAAGTTAAGCGGCGTCGAGCCTGGCCTGTACTAAATGGGTGATCATTTAGGAATACCAGGTGCTGTATATGCTCTCTGCTTATGTCGGCATTGTATCCAGTCGTCTTGTATTACTACTTGCCATTGGAATCAAGCAATGCCGACTTAGGAGAGCGGTTGTTGGGACTTGCGCAATCCTTGCAATTACAAATTCACGCGCGGGCAGCCCCAGACGGGGCACTCATACGTCGAAATCGACGGGAGAGTCCATCATATATATATATATGTATAAAGAAGCTCTTATTGGAATTGGTTTGATATCACTGCCTGTGCATATGAAGACTACTTAGGATATTTCCCTCATCGTCATCACCACCACCATGACCACTATCATCATTATCGTCGTCATCGCCACCACCATTATCATCATCATCAAGGCCACTTATTTTGTTGGCATATTCGGTTGAACCTAAAAGACAAGATCCAAAACCTGATGAAACTTGCTCAGCTTCGGAACACTTGTTAAATGTATTCAGGTGCTGGGTAATGAAGAATTAAATACAATACAGCTTTAACAAAAAATTGCCTTTTTTTTTATTGGCTGATTTTATTGCACGTGTGAACCCCACTCTGTGCAGATCGTTGTGGCAATAAAAAAAAATAGATCCAATGTTCCTCTAGGTCGGGATGGCGACGACGATGATGATGATGACGTCGTCGATCTGGTCATCTCATTAAGCTACAAACACACTCCCACGTGTAAACTGTTTATATCAGCGGGCGATCATTGAACGAACAGCAACCGGTTGGCTCTGTGGGGGCGAAAGATCATTCAAAGCAGAACAAAAGGAAAAGAACTATGTTCAATAACTCGGTCTGGTTTTTTTTTTGTATAGAAGTAATTATTAATAAAATAAAAGAATTGATTTTACATTGGTCAATGATAGGATTAATGTCTATCGTGCTCGCAAATGTCTTTAGCAAGGGTTGTTTTTTTCGCTAAGTTACTTCGCTAGTTATTTCGCTAGTTCTTTGTGTGTGTGAATTCTTTACACGAAGGCGGTGGCGGGAATTTCGTCCAGTTTGGTTCTTCGACGCACGCCACTTCAGTCTCTCCCGGGCGTCAGTTCAACTCTATCTGGCTCGTGCGTGAAAAAATACACATTCTTTTATTGAAGATGTCTATGGTCGTACACACCTCTTCTCCACCATCTTACTTCCTGTGTGTCTTCCTCTCTCAAGGAGGGAGGGGACGGGCGCCTCGCTCTTTTTTTTCTTAAAATAAATGGGATTTTCTTTTTAACCAATCGTTATCGCAAAATAAACACGACAACTGTGGCTTTCTCATTCTGTCACACAGCTGGAGGTGCTCTGTGCCCGGCTTGTAATTAACGATGACATGCCCAAATAAATCTCCGTCATGTGGACTCGTCTTTCCCAGGTCGTGACGTCTTCAAAACAACCGTCACAGAATCGTGGTTCTAAAACGCGCCATTCACCCCAAACAATAATATCGCTTTATTGATATTTCAGAATTAAATTTGCGATATGGAATTCTCTAATCTCTATCTTCCATCTGGCAACTGTCTCCTCGCCTCTGGTGGTAATTGATTTTGAATATCTTGCACGATTCCGCGGGACTAGCTGGCATCTCGTTCTGTCGTTCGAATAAGTTGATTTCTACATCAAATATATGCTAGTTTTATATCTCCACTTCGTCTCGTCGCAGGACCCTTAGTTGGCATAGCATCACCACCAAAATGCATACTAGCGTGTCACCAGGGTATCCGATCCCCATGGGGCCCTGGATACTTTGTCACACACGTTTATGAAGTAAAGTTTTTTTTATATCTCTAACGATTGTGTAGTCAGATGTCTTCAGTTTAAAGCCAGGTGAAGGAGGGGGTGAAGGAAGTTAATGTGAGAGGCTGGGTAGACTGGATTGTGTGTCGTACTGAATTTGTTGCCTCCTTTGTATGCCTTAATTTCTGATTTTAATAAACAAGTCATGCCCATACCCAAGTTGATTAAGGATGTCTTTGAAAGGAAAAAGAGCTGCATATGTTTTGTGAAGCTGGTTTCCTACGGGGTTGGAGTTTTTAAAAAAAATTCTGTTTTAAACAAATATTTATTTTCTTTTATTTGCCAGTTTCTTTTTAAACAATCAAAATGCTTACAGCAAAAGGCTTCTGTTTGAATTTACTATTTAAAATTTTTGGTGTTTTCGATTTCTTTTTATCCTTTATTTCTATTTTTTATTATTTTTAGCTTTTTTTTTCTTGAGATATTTTCATTTAATAAATTTATTTATTTCTTCTCCTTTTAGTCAACTGAAAGTGATCTGTCGCTAGATGATGAAGACGTTGCAGCTAACCCAAATGTCTCTTTCAACGAATTTATGCAACAATATCGAGAATTGACGGAATGGCTCAGCCAGATTCAAGTGTTCACCCAGAGAAAAGTTATGAGTCGTTCTGAAAAATATCTCAATCAGGTAAGAAACTTTGCCTTTTAAACATTTGGCGATGTTCAAATTTGGGAACTTTGCCGTCATTACTCCCAGGTCCACGCTAGGAGGTAGCACCTGTCCGGATCTCATCTATGGGTTATCCTCTGGATATGACACAAAACTGCATTCAATGATATACACATATATTTACAGCATGAATAACTAAATGAAAAAAAAAATTTTGTTTGGGAATTTTTGAGATGAGGATTGATAATTTGTATTATTTGGATTTGAACAAAGGACCCTTTATTGAGATGTTGACATTGATTGCCTTCTCTTCTGCTAGCAGTGGAGAAGGCATTGCGGCTGCGGATATTTGTGGTCTTTAGCTCCTTAATTTATCCTCAATTATTAAATTATTCTCTACACGTTGTGTTCGCCTCCCATGCTCCCAACGAACTAACGACTTTTCTCACTCCCTCTCTTTGTGCCATGTAACGTCACATCCGTTTCTGTCAATTACCACAGTAGATCGAGCTAACCTTTGAGTACACTACGTTGACCCTGACTGAACCTCCATTTCCTGTTACGTGTCAATGTTACCCTGCGAATCCAAATCACCAGAATTAATACGAGCAAACATACGTCCTTACTATTTAACATATTTTTTTCTTCCTGAGTTCAATATAAAGATTTCTGTGTTCAACAAGAAACACTTGCTTGAAGAAGGTCAGAGATTGCTTCAGCCAAAACTTGAGAATAACGTCTAAGATGAGAAGTAGTCCGAATAATCCAAATAATACTAAATAAAAGGATATTAATGACTTGAATGGATTTTTTATTTATTTATTTTTTATGGAAATCGATCCAGACAAGGCATGAAGCCACTTGATGTAAAGAGGCTAAAAAACAAATACTACTTCAAGATCAAAAACGATAAGTGTTAGATGGATAGATTCTGACCCAGAAAACAGCAATTCTTCTCCCTTTGTCAGAAACATCGCTCATGGAATGTGAGGACAAAAGGAAAAATTCAGGGAAACGAGAGTTAGGAGGCTGCCGATAGTAAACCGAAAGTTCATTTTCTAAGGGCTTTCTATCAAAACCACTCATTTTTCTAAAGGTTGATACTTCATAAAACAGTCCACAGCAAAATACAAGCAATATAAAAGACTTATTGAAAGAAAAAAAAATTGAAGGAGATGCTATAAAACTGCCTTAAAAACTGTGGGTCTACATGAAAACATTAATATTTTGCACATGAAAAAAAATACAAACATTATCAAAATATATAAATACAGATTAAATAAACGAATTACACAAATTTACAGCATAAATAAATATTTGAAGATATTAAGAACTTGAAGTTTAAAACTTTTACCTAACTGATTGGATATAATATTAAATAACCCCAAAAGGGTTGATATGTCATTAAAACGACAGACAGAGCAAAATTACCCATAACTCATCTTCTGGTAACTGAATCAACTTGAGACCAATTTCACTTGCATCATTGAGTAATGCTAAGTGATAATAGACATTTTTACTACTGAATCATTCAAATAAATTATTTATTCAAAATTCATCTGGCTTTGCCTGAGGGAGACTTGTGACAATAAAATATCGGTAAACAACCAAATGTTGAATAAATAATTTATTCGGATAATTCAGTAGTAAAAATGTATTGTTGTTGTTATCATCATCATCATCATCTCGCCATGCACATAAAGCCTAAAGAAATGCTATTTTCACCAATTTTTATAACAAAAAAAGGTTTATATACTATAAAAGAAGACAGGCAACCCCAAACTACTCATAACTCATCACTTGGTAGCTGAATCAACTTGAAACAAAATTAAACTTTATCATTGAGTAAATCGAGTATCTTATGATAAGAATATTTATGCTAAAATGTTTTATATTCCTAAATAAATCGGTCACTAACCCTCATATTTAAGTAAGCACATGAGACTTTCAGATAAGACATTTGCTTATCAGAGTGTAAGAATGTAACATTTTTTGATAAAAATGTGTCATGAATATTATGTATTGCTTAATTTTTAGACATTGATCCAGATAATGTTGAACTATTGAAACCGCCTTTTCATGTTTATCTATCCGGAAAAATTTATTTTTCAAACTGGAATGATCACATCGAAAGTCTCTTAATTTATGAAAAGAAATACAAATTTCAGATTAAAATAAAAAGAGCATGATCTATTATATAAATATATATGTATTTCCGTGTAACTAAATAAAAGTCAGAAACTACACAAGATACATTTACAAAGCTTACATCATCGGATTCAATATGACTCTGACCTGATTATGGGGGAAAAAAAATTGTAATATCCATTCTCTTGGGGTCACGAAGGACCAAATTAATGCATGGGTGAGCAGGGTGTGAAAAAAATTACTGTTCATTTTTACTATTAGTTCCCAAAACAACAGTGAAACTCGGTCAAACAGTCAGCTGCTGATGACTTTTTCTTTTTGTTTTTGTTCTTGCTTTCTTTCTATTATATTGAACCAGTTGCCAAGGGGAGAGAGAGAGAGAGAGAGGGGGGGCAGTCGAGGGGTGGGGTGAAAAAGTAACATAACTGAGGATGTGTGTAGAGAGAGAGAGAAAATTTTTAAAGAAAGATGTTACACACACTTTTTTAACTCTTTTTTTTTTTTAATCCATGCCCCTGGCGATGCTGAACTGTCAAGTGAAAAAAAATAAAAACGATCCGGTTTCAATCTGAGCCTGAAGCACTTTCCCGTCTAGTCACACTGAGGAGCTGTGATACAGCAAAACGGTCTGTTTGTGGATTATGATTATTTATTTATATATATATATATATATATATATATATATATATATATATTATATATTGTTGAATCTGACAAACAACGTAATACTAGCAATAACATTCTAAAATGTTTATAATGCTAACTTTAGTTCTGTATCAGTGATATAATTCCTGCCAAAACTACCTATTAATATCAACACTATGGTCTTTACCTGATTCCCCTGAAGATGGACCCGGATTGGCTCAAAAGTACTTGGGACACCAACGATTATGGCAGATCCATCGGCCAATTCCCCACCAAAACAAAGACTCTGATTCGGCTATTGGAAAGAATCCACACAAAGATATCCAGGCATAAGTTGTCTGTCATATTCAACGATATGTGTCTTAAAGAGAAAATACTGCCTATATATATATATATATATATATTAAAACAAAATGAGACCCCCCCCCCCCCCCCTTGGGTCACCAATTGAGCTTGGGTTAGATTGTTTGAATCAGGAAAAAGTGAGTTTGTAAAGCCAGTTAAATTTTTAAAATCTAAAAACCTGGATTATTTTAAAAAGTACCATGATGTTAACTACACTTTTAAGTAAATATAATGATCAGTGTTATTTTACAGCAATTTCGTTTCAAATTAATATTTGAAGTTTTGGTGATAAATGCACACATCTCCATAATAAATATATAACCGTTGACCTTCAATGTAAAGGGAAAATATAAAAACTAGAGGACTTTAGGATTTTTTTTATATATAAAAATATAGTGAATACCTACACAAATGCAATTGTATTTCAATCATAAGTCTCATGAGGCCATTAACTTTGTGACTCTTATGTTTGTATATCCTTAAGCACTTCCACTGTTATTTTCTTTATATATATATATATATATATATATATATATAGTCTAAAGAAGCTTTGAGTCATTAAAAAAAAAAAAAAAAAAATAAATAAAATGCAGTTTTAATTCCCAGACAAACTAACTAAATCCAAGATATTGCAGACTTAACATTCGTTGGAAAATTAATAAATGAAAAAATATAAGTAAAAAAAAAAAAAAGGGGGGAGGGGGGGGTAATTATCTAAGAGTGAAACAAAAACAGGAGACCTTAAGCGTCTAATATTAACACGGGGATCATCATCTGTTTACCATGTAACTGTTTCGGAGATTTAAAAACAGGACAGTTATAATATTCATGGCTCTCCAATGGTACTGATTATACGACCATTTCCCCAATAATCAAGTGTCGAAATAATTCAGCTTAAAATATCACTAATATATACATAAATAAATAATAATAATGAAATAATAATAATAATATATTACCCTTAAGACTACCGTATGATATAATAATTTGCATATAAAATAACATTAATTATAACAATAATAAAAAAAATAATAATAATACTATCTAAACACTACATCCCAGAACCATTCTGCAATATGGTAGCTAGCAATAAAATTATATAGGAATTAAAGTTGCATTAAAAAATAAATAAAAAATAAAGCTTAAGTACCTTAGGTACCAGAAAAGTAATTAGATAAGAGGAAGGAAACCTAGCCATACAGATCTAAATACCCAATATATAGTCTAAAGAAGCTTTGAGTCATAAAAAAAAAAAAAAAAAAGAAAAAATGTAAAATGCAGTTTAAATTCCCAGATAAACTAACTAAATCCAAGATATTGCAGACTTAACATTCGTTGGAAAATTAATAAATGAAAAAATATAAGTAAAAAAAAAAAAAAAAAAAAAAAAAAAAGGGGGGGGGGGGGTAATTATCTAAGAGTGAAACAAATATTTTAGTTTGGACACACACACACACACTTCCAGAGTTGATCTGTTGTGAAAATATTCCCAGAGATTAAATGTGATGATGATGTCCCTCAGCTGCTGCAGCTAAGAACTCATTTTTGGGATGAGTCAGAACACTGTCCTCCCCCTCCTCCTCTTCATTCAAATAATCTGAGCCAGGATCAGTGAGATCCCATTCAACACAACAGCTGACTGCTGCTACTGCTGCAAAGAAGTAAAAATAAAAAGGTCCTCAGCAAGAAAGTTCCATTATTCTACTACTTCCTACTACCTTCCCTGATATTTTTCGATGAATGATTAACTGTGGCTGATTGAAGTGCCAGCTCGGGCTTCATTTTTAGACCAATAAAACAACACTGGCCTGCTGTTGCTGCTGCCATGTTTTATATTCTACTCCTACTACTATGAATCTCTCCTCTTCCTGCAACTTTTCGGTCTTGCTGAAGCACGCAGCATGCATCGTTGACAATTGTTGTATCTAAATTGGATTCTTTCCATTGAACTTGATGAATCTTAGTGAAATTCCGCCCGTAA